>CAUYQV010064111.1:0-10639 GCA_963574575.1 Galagoides demidoff
GTTGTGACGGGCGCCTGTGGTCCCAGCTACTTGGGAGGTGGAGGCAGGAGACTCGCTTGAGCCCAGGAGTTGGAGGTTGCTATGAGCTGTGATGCCATGGCACTCTACCCAGGGGGATAGCTTGAGGCTCCATCTCAAAAAAAAAATTTTTTTTTGAGATAAAGTGTTCCATTTCATTTGCTAACTTACACCTACGGTTTCAGGTTGATGATACAGATCTAAAAGATGGTACAAATGTTTATTTTTTTTTTGAGATGGCTGGCGCCTTAGCCACTTGAGCCATAGGCGCTGAGTGGGTACAAATGTATTTGGAATAATATATTTTCAGGTTCTTCCTTATCATCTGTGCTGTAGTAATGACAGTATGGGATCCCAGTAACTGTGACCACTTGCTAATTGGGTGATCTTGGGTAAATCTTCAGAACTCTAAAGATCAACTTTTCCTATCAGTAAAATGGCTGTCATAATACCTATATCAAAGCATTGTCAAGAATATTAAAAAAGGTTCATGCTTGTAATCCAAGTACTCTGGGAGGCTGAGATGGGTTGATTGCTTGAGCTCAGGAGTTTGAGACCAGCCTGAGAAAGAGGGAAACCCTGTATCTAAAAACAGCCAGTGTTGTGGTGAATGCCTATGGTCCCAGCTACTCAGGAGGCTGAGAAAAGAGGATCGCTTGAGCCCAAGAGTTTGAGGTTGTTGTGAGCTGTGACTCTACAGCACTCTACCAAGGGTGACAGAATGAGGCTCTGTCTCAAAAACAAACAAACTAAAAGAATATGATATGAGATAATGTGCCTGAATGCAATTTAGCTGATAGATATCACATAGGAGAGATAATTGTCTAGCTACTCCAAGCACATAATGGTGATGGAGAAAGACAGTGTACTAATTCTATATGCTTTTTAGCTGTGCCTCCCAATAGGCTATGAGTTATGTGTGTGTATATATATATTTTTTTTTTCATAGTATGGGATCAGTGCCCTACTCCTTTGAGCAACAGGCACCGCCCTATATGTGTATATTTTAAAAATGGTTTGAAATAATTTAATTATGAAAAACTTTCAAACACAAAGCAAAATAGAGGTGCCTGCCATAATGCCTAGGTAATTTTTCTGTTTTTGGTAGAGATGGGGGCCTCTCTCTTGGTCAAGTTGGTTTCAAACTCCTCAAGTGAAGGGAATCCTCCTGCCTTGTCCTCCCAGAGTGCTGGGCTTACAGGCACGAGCCACTGTATCCAGCCCGATTTGTAGTACATTTTATATACTAATCCTTCATTATATGGGTTTAAAATATCTTCTCAATCTTTGGGTTATTTCTTCATTCTCCTAATGGTGACTTTTGAAATAAACTATGATATAAGTTCACGAAATTGGAATGCTTTCCTTTTTCATTTTCACAAATGATTTTAGTGATAATGCATACTTAGAATCCATGCTTTTGGATGTGTCAGGGCTAATGGGACTGATTTCTTAGAATGCACCAGGACTTTCCCCTCTTAATTAATATGCGAGGACAACATTTCTTATTTTCTATAGATGTTTTGGTCAACTCAAAATCTTGGGCCGATTCCTAGTTCCCAGGCTCCAATCATTGAATTAAGGACTGTTGGGAAGTTCTGTTATTTGGGGAGGCTTGTACGGCACACCAATAACACAGGCGAATTCCCATCACATAGCAATGTCCCCAAATAGGAGTTCTCAGGTCGTTAGAAAGAACGTTGTGTTGATCTGATTACAGGATTTCTATACAGTGAATAATCTCGGTGCAGTAAGCACTTTCTCCTTCCCCTAACCAGTAGCCTTGCTAACAAAATAACTTAATTGAGAAATCCACTGTGTTGGGGCAAGTTGTGGCTGAGGCGCCTTGTGTATCTTTTGTTGTGCAATCAAGTAGCACTTATTCACCAGCTCTGCTCACTCTGTGGCCCAAACAAAACCCACCTAATCTCCCAAATCCCTTTGCAAAACAAAACAACACACAGAAGGTACTGAAACCAGGAGGACAGGGCAGCCCTTGGATGCTTTACACGGCTCTGCCTCGCCTTTCCTCGCTAATCACTATTTATATGAAACGGTAATTATATAATTCATATAATGTAGAACCTCTGTAAGGTGACCACCCAAGGGACTGTGACTAACTGGTCCACATCCGGAGGTGGTCGACATAAGGAACGTGGCCTACTGTACTGACACATACTTGTGGTGCGTGTCCCGTCTGTGAAAATTAGGTCAACTTAAGGAGGTGGTCATTGTAGGGTGGTGGTCAACTATGGAGGTTCGGCTGTCTGTGTTTTAAGATTCGATCGGGAGGGTATACTGTCTTTACTTTCCTGATAGGGACCCTTACTGGTTGTTGAGGGCGTTTGGCAACACTTGGTAATGGTTTGCCATAGCCGTAGGTGAAGTTCTAGCTAGAAATTAACAGCTAATGGAAGAGTGGGCTTGTGACCCCAAACCTCTAAGGCAGTGGTCCTCAACCTTCCTAAGGTTGCGGCCTTTTAATACAGTTCCTGTGGGTCGCGACCCACAGGTTGAGAACTGCTGTTCTATGGTAACAGTCTCGAGGTCCGGAACTTTCACAGACTTGCCATTCTCAAGGGTGGTGGCCGTGTGCTTTGCTAGTGCCGTTGGCCAAGGAGTCAGGGAAGGGGCGTCTCATTGTCTAACTGACATCTTCCTCCACTTACCGAATTCGTGGCTGGCATCAGTCACCATCTCTGTACCATTCCTCCACTGTTTCAAGCTGGATGGAAAATTTTAATAAAGAATGGATAAATAACGACTATGGTCTATTTAGTGACAAAAATCTGTTTTCTCTATGTTATCTAAGTGACTGCAACTCTGGGAGACACTCACACACACTCCGGGTGAGAACACTGAGGCCCGGAGAAGTGTCTCCCTGGCCTGGTTAGTGGCAGCACTGCGGCTCAGATCCAGCCTTCTGCTTCCAGGTCTCTTGCTCTTTCCATTGTTTCACATTTGTTCAGTCTGTGATGAGGTCACCAAGAGGATAACAAGTTGCTACTTCTGTAGCAACCCCTCCCTGTAACCTTGGGACAGTGTCCTCAGGACAGTCCTTCTGTCTTCCACCCATCAGTCCAGTCAGCCCTTTATGCAGGCAACCCCTGAGTCTGTTAGGGCTGAGTGATGAGGCCGTGTCGTGCGCAGAACACACGCCACCTGCCTTCCTGGAGCTGACAGCATAGTGGCGCCGAGGGACCCCAAACCAGTAACTGTGACCAAGTGTCATGGCCCTGATGACAGGAGAAGACAGTCCTGGTGTGCAAACCCTGCTTTCCTTCAGCCTCCTTTTCCCCTTCAACTCAGAGAGAGAATAAAATCCTGTGTATTTTACAGCACCTGGATTTTCAGTATGCCACTTTCCTGTTTTTTTTTTTTTTTTTTTAGTTTAACATCGAGTTTAAGGCTAAAAAAAAATAAAGACTCTAGAATTTTAGAATCTTAGAGGTCAGTTAGTTTGCCTCCTGGTAGCCAAACCAGTGAGAATCTCCCCAGAAGCAGGTCCCAACCTCTCCGGGCGGCAGGGCCCCCGTGACCCACCGTGCCTGGCAGAGGGGTGCAGCGTACTGAGCGCCTCTCCGTCTGAACCTTCTCCACGCTTCATCTTCCCACGGATTCCTTTAACGCTCGGGAATAACAGATCAGTGGAGATGAGTTTTGTTTGGCTATTTTAAAATACAGGTGTTGAACAGCAACAACAACAAAAAAAAAAAAAAAGAAAAAGGAAAAAAATTGCAGAAATCCAACGTGCTGTTTGAATAAAGAAAAATGAGTTTTACTTTCAAGAGAGCTTTTACCATTTTCTTAACGCTTATTCTCCTTCTGAGAGCTCATTACGGAACAGAGTGCGACAGTAGTTTACTGTGGGGAGCGCGTCTTGTCTGGGCTGGGGGATGATTAGAGCCCTGATAAAGGCCAGAGGAACGGGCAGAACTCTACCTAAATTACCCCCGGATCGTTGCCAAGCTAGTCTATGTTTTTAAAGACCTCCAGAGACCCTCTCTAATCTCCTTTTCGTTTGCCTTCTCAGTGTTTAATAACCTTTGCTGTCAGGAAATTCCTCCTCACGTTTAACCCGGTTTTCCCTCCGCCGCAGACCAGTCCCATTTCTCTTGTTGTCCTTGGTGGTGACAGAAGAGGGGTCACCATCTTCTTGACACTACCCTTTAGTGATCTGGAAGGGCATCAGGAAGGCTTCCCCCAGGCTGCTCATCCTCAAGTGAGATAAACATATTCATTTTTTCTCTCCTTTTTGGACATGTAATCTCTGACATTTTGCTTTTAAGGCCCTGATCCAGATACTCACATCGGGCCTGTCTTGAGTTATCCATTGGCTCCATTTTGACTCAAACAGCAAGATCTTTTCATTGTTCCCTTGTTTTGATTCATTCAGTTTCACAGCTGTTTTTGAGCTCTCCCGGGGGCGGAGCGTGAGGTGCCATCCTGACAGCTGCAGGGGTGAGGGGAGCAGTGACTGCCTCCAACTTACCTCTCGGGGGAGGAACCCAAATGTCCCTGGCCAGCTATTGCCCTTCTGATAGTCCATGGATTAGAATTGCCGGTTTCTCTTCTCCCCCAAATGTGGTGTTTTCTGCCCCTCTTATTTACATTTTGATACATTTAGAATTTCCATCAACTTCATCCTCTGAAACTCAGCCCCGTCACATAATCTGTGCCCTCCTTACTCTTAACTCATCTCACAAATGCCACGAGGGAAGTTTGCACACAGAAACTCTGCTCTGTAAACAACTGGTCAACCTGTCCGTTTTCCATTAGATTCTGTCCGTTCCTCAAGAGGGGTGTGATTGATCTTTGTGTCTCTCCGGCACTTATCAGAAATGCCTGGCACGTTTTAAACAAACTTAATGACTGTTGGTTGGCTGGCAAATGAGTTGTTGGGAAATTTGCTTTCTCCCCCCCTGAGTTCTCTGTCTCTCCACTCCTTTCTCCTCAACATAAAAGCAGCCCAGAGCTTCTGCCTGGCTGCCAGTGTAGGCAGCCCTCCCACCTCGGCTGCCAAGCTTTTAGCAGATGAAATAAAAATCTATTTATAACCGGTCTCTGATGGATTCCCTCCCTACCTGTGGTAGTGCTCCATCAGCAGGTGTACTGAACAGATGGAGACGGGTTTTAATTTTTTTCAGTTCAATTAGATCAACTCTCCAGGTTCAGACCCGAGCCTTCCCGTTCCCAGTTTCTTCCTCTTGGTATTAAAACTGTCGAGCAAAGCAAAACACAAATTAAGTCCGGGAGATAAAATGCATATAGCGCCTGCCTTTAAAATAAGCACTTTGGCAAAGGAACTGTATTTGGCATCAGTTTTAACCCTTTTCTCTTTTATGCTTAATTTTAATGTGATTTAAATCAATATGAGGAGTACTAAATTGCTAAAGAGCATAAAGACCTTCTTTTTTCTTACGGTTTATTTTTAGCGATTGGACGAGTGCATTTTGAAACCGTATCATACTGTTTTTGGAGCAACTTCGTCTCCGACAGTAATTCCATGTATATGGTGAGGAATTTTTTATGAGGAGCTAAAGGCATTAATTTCATTGAAGTTCATCTGACATCCTTTTCTCACGGACTGTTGAATTATCCAGGATAGTGATCAAATGGTACCAGGCCATCCAAAGCCAGTCCGGATGTGGCCTTACCCAGCTCTGGGTTTTAACAGCACTAGTCAGTGAAAGACGGGTTGCCACAGTTTTTGGCGTCTGTGTATATAAAGATGTAATTACAATGTTTGCTGTTGGTAGGGTGCATCTGTTGATCCGAAGATCGTGGATTTCACTTAGTCCCCGGCTCTCAGACAGGGGGCCAGGTCTGGTCGCAGCCCCGTGGTCCCTGTATCCCATAGATATTTACTGAGCCCCAGGCTGGTGTTAACACTGTAGCCTCAATGCAATTCCTTGTTCCCTTTCCTACCTTTAATTTTATGTAGTTAATGTCTTCTTGACACTAGTTTTGAAACAGGAAAGGTGTGGCTTTTTTCAGTGTATCTTTAGGTTCAGATTATAGTGGAAACAAGTATTTATTTTACTCAATCCTTAATTTATTTCTGGATGATTTTTTCAAAAGTATAGATAAGCCCAACGTGTGGCTCGCCCTCTGGCTTGTCTCCTGTGTTATTCCCCCCAAGATGTTTACTAGGGGATTTCTGGAGCCCAGAGGGATTTGACTGAGTCATTTTCACTGCTGGCTACAAGTGGGGTGAACAGTTTGGGAGGAGAAGGGGCGCAAATGGGACCCAACGCTTTGTGTTCACAGCCTTGTCTGGCGAGTGCGTTTGGAGATTCTCTGTAGCTGTTTCTTGTACTTTTTCACAGACTCTCATATTTGGAGGATAATTTAAATTTTATGTAACAAAATCACCTCTCTGCTCCTCCTGTCTCCTGTGCAGGATCTGTGTTGAGTGGCTGTTTTGATTTACACAGTGGAGATCTCACTTTTCCACAGGCCAACTGCCCTGTGCTGTCTCTGGAAAGTTATTCTGTGGAGTGGAGTTTGTGATGCTGTGATTCCCCCCCACCCCCACCGATTCCTTTATCTGTGGATCCTCCTTTTACCTTTCGGGTCCTATAGCACAAAATTGAATTCTGACATGTGGTAGCCTTTCACTATTTAAAAAAAGACCCTTCTTGGGCAGTGCCTGTGGCTCAAGGAGTAGGGTGCCGGCCCCATATACTGGAGGTGGGGGGTTCAAACCCGGCCCTGGCCAAAAACTGCAAAAAATAAAACACAACCCTTCTGTGTTCCAGCCATATGGTGTGGTGTAGTATCTCTCCTCTACTCCTGCTGCAGTTTGGCTACCTCTTTATTATATGTGCAAAAGAGGGGAAGGGAACATCTTTACCTGGGTTCAGCCTGACACATGTGCTACCTTCACTGACCTGGTTAAAGGTGCAGCCAGTCTGAGAACTTCCTGTTTGCTGGATTTGAGCTGGGGGAGGGAGCATCTTATTACCCCAGTAGGACAATGAGGGTAGGATGGATTAACTTTGATCATTTGGACCTGGGTCTGGTCTTGGTACCCACATGGCCGTGTGTTCACGGTGCTCAAGTGTCCGGTGGGGGCTTCGTGACTAGTTGGGGCCTCTGCAGCTTGTACAGCCCCAACCGTGAATCACTCCATCCAATTGCACCTCCGCCCTCAGCCCTCCTCACTGTTTGGCACCACCGCTTGTGTCTCCCTCCCCGGGCCACTTCATCTTGTCTTCTTTTTAAGAGCCCAAACCACAGGATGCTAGGTTCTCAGGACGGCGAAATAGAGTCCCAGGTTAACCCACGTGTGGGTCATCCATCCCTTCTCCTGTCCACTCCCGCAGCAAGTACAATCGTCTTGGGGAGGGGGGGGGTCCTCAGACAGGGTTGGGGGGGTGTTTCTTTTTTAGCATTAACACATCACGGGTCACTTCCAAGAGGAGGGCGCATGATTGGGGTGGAAGCGTCTGAGGGTGGGAAGGCTCATTTCAGCAGTACCTGGTACTGCACTGGGAGATACTCAAGAAATGGTTGCTGAATGAATGAATGAATGAGCCAGAAGCTTTTGTTTCACATCGTTGCCCCCACTGTTTCCAGAGACATTGTGTTATGAGAGTGGCAGAGCGTCCTCGCCTGGCCTCTGACTAGATCCCCACTGGACAGCTACCCTGGGGGAGCTGTGGTGTAAGAGGCTGTCAGATCCCTGTTGATGTGTTAGAGTTCCAACCTGTCTTAGATCTCTCTCTTTCTCTGTCTCTCTGGCAGCTAGTTGCCTCGTGTAGATTCAGCTATACTTAATTTTACTTCAAACAATATTCACTGAACAGACAGTATCTGAGGATTCCCCATGTTGCAAGTCCTTTGCTAAGAGCTGGGCTTAGAGTGGAAAGCAAAACAGAGTCCTCTTTCTTCAGGGTAGTGGGTGAACAGTGATCAAATACACACACGTATTGTATGTGTGCAGAATATCACTGGAGATCACTGTGGGAGCTACGAGGGAGCTGCCCTGTGTGCCAGGCATTTTGCTAAGGACCAGGGTTAGCCAGAACAAGGGTGTTTGGAGGGAGGGAAGTGTGTTTACATATAGTCTGTCATCAGATAACTCAAAACTAGCTGCAGAGAAACTAAATAAATAATTATGATGCGGTATGAGAAGGTCACTGGTGAGCAGAGAGTTACCCAGACGCATGTTAGGAGTGGAAATTCTGCTCTGGGATTAACCTGACATCCGAGTTGGATCTTGGGTGGAAGTAGAATTGTATCTGGTGTAGAAAGTGGAAGGCAGGTCGGAGAAAAACAAGAGCAAAGACACAGAGACTTAAAATGGCCCAGGGTCTGTGTGGCTCAAGGCCAGACTGGTACAGAAAGAGACAGTGCAGGTGGTTGGTGGAAGACTCTGCTATGGAAGGTTGGCTTCCCTGCTGCCTATGCAACTTCGGGAGTAGAGAACACAGCTTTATAATTTGGCTCTTAGGTTGATGGATGATTTTCTAAGACAGCAATTCTCAACCAGTGGGTTGTGATGTTAGGAAGGGTGAGAACCACTGTTTTAAGAAAATAATTCCAAAATTGCCTTGAAAATAGGTGGGAGAACACAAATGGATCAAGAAAAAGGAAAGAAGTTGAGAAAGCTATTAAAAAAAAACTAGGATCCAAAGTGCCTGTGGGATCATGTGGGTTTGAAAGCAAAATTTATGAACAGAGAATACCTAGGTACTTCTGACTGTTCAGAACACAGAGACAGATTGAAAATGGCCCTGTTGATGTTACTAAGCTAGTATAGCCTGACAAGGACAGTCAGAGGAAAGGTGTACATGAAGTATTAGCAAATGGAATGTCACAGGACAACCCTGGGACTTAGGTGGAGACCAGCGGGGTCTCGCTGAAGCTCTAGCCTCTCATTCTGAATGTCACATTTTCTCGGCCGCTCTCGGTCACATTGGCCAGACATCTGTCTTCTTTACTCCTCTCTCCAAAGACTCAGTTCTAGACAGGAAGTTGAGGAAGTGTTCTTTGAATGACATCATGTTCTGGGAGTGAATGGGAAGAGGCAGGTTGGAGGTTTGAGTAAAGTAGGTGATGAAATGTGTACTGGTCCTTAAGAAGGAAAAGAGAGAGAGAGAAAGAAGGCAGGTGGGGTACCCAGTTCAAGGTGAAAGGCCGAAAATTTACAGTGGCTCCAGTCTGTGAGTTTAGGAGATTCTCCCTAGAAGCACTCAGAAGCCCAGGTATATTCATATTTTAAAAAATACATATATTTTTTATTTATTGAGATACAATCCACATACTATACTATACAGTTCTCTATTTTATATAGTTCACTGGTTTTTATTTTATTTTATTATTTGTTGTCGTTGTAGTTTGGCCAGGGCTGGGTTTGAACCTGCCACCCTCGGTATATGGGGCCGGTGCCCTACCCACTGAGCAGCAGGTGCCGCCCCAAGTCAGTGGTTTTTAGTATATTGACAGAATTGTGTAGCCATCACCAGTATCTAATGGCAGAACATTTTCATTATCTTCCCCCAAACCCCATCCCCTTTGGCACTCCCTGCTCCTCCTCCCTTCCCCTCAGCCCTTGGCACCACGAATCCACTTTCTGTGTCTCTGGTCTTGTCTGTTCTGGACCTTTGCTACCAACAGAATCACGTCTAGGTGGTCTTTGGTCTCTGGCCATGAATCCATCTAAGTGCCGAGCTTCAGCACGTGGAATGAGATCCCACTGGTTTGGCCATAATCCAAAATACAGACCGTAACAAGAACTGGCAAGGATGTGGAGAAATTGCAACCCTCACACATTACTAGGTGGGATATAAAATGGTGCAGCCACTGTGGAAAACAATTTTCCTTTCCTTTAAAAAGGAAAACATAGGTTTTCCTATGGCCCAGCAATTCTACTCCAATAGGTATAGCCTCAAGATAATGGAAAACATGTGTCCAGGCAAAAACCTACCCAGAGAATATTCACAGCAGCATTACTCATGATAGCCAGACAGTGGAAACGACCCAAATGTCCATTAGTTAATGAACAGATAAACAAAATTGGTATGTCTACAAAATGGAATATTATTCAGGCATACAAAGATGAACTATTGATACACGCTGCCACATGGATGAACCTGAAAGCATCACGCTAAGCCGAAGAAGCCATATCTTGGCCCCTTTAAAAAAGCTAGGCCAAGTGTGGTGGCTCACGCCTGTGAGCCTAAGACTCTGGGAGGCTGGGAGGATCGCTTGAGGAGTTTGAGACCAGTCTGAGCAAGCGCGAAACCCCATCTCTACAAAAAATAGAAAAATTAGCCAGGTCAGTTGTGGTAGCTGCCTGTAGTCCCAGCTACTGTGGTGCTCAGGCAGGAGGATCACAGGAGCCCAGGAGTGTGAGGTTGCTGTGAGCTAGGCTGATGCCTCTGTGTTCTAGCCTGGGTGATGGAGTGAGACTCAGTCTAAAAAAAGAAAAAACATAAATATAAAAACCAAAGCTAGGAAGGAGCCAGGAAGCTTCCCTAGAGCCTTCGGAGGGAGCAGGACCCTGCTGCCTTGATTTCGGACTTCCGGCCTCTGGAACTGTGAGAGAATCAATTTCTGTGTTTAAGCCACCGCATTGGTGGTGACTTGTTACCACAGCCCTAGGAAGCAAATG
>CAUYQV010064113.1:0-20905 GCA_963574575.1 Galagoides demidoff
GTCCCAGCTACTTGGGAGGCTGAGGCAGGAGACTCGCTTGAGCTCAGGAGTTGGAGGTTGCTATGAGCTGTGATGCCATGGCACTCTACCCAGGGGGATAGCTTGAGGCTCCGTCTCAAAAAAAAAAAAAAAAAAAAAAAAAGATCAAGAGTTAGAGGATGCAGTAAGCCATGATTGCACCACTACAATTGAGCCTAGGTGGCTGAACAAGACTTCACGTCTTAAAAAAAATAATAGTAATACCATATAAATCAAATAAGGGTGAAATTCAAGGTCTGATTCCTTCAGACCTAAACTTCTCTCTAGTTGCAATCCTATGAAATTAAACATGTTATGTGTTTCTAAAATACAACGGTGACAAAGCATAGGATTGATATTCCCTTTACAAAATGGAGAAAAAGAAGGAAGAAGGAAATAACAGCTCCTGAAGAAGTCTGAGCCCCCAAAGGGTAAATTCTACTAGACCCCAAGTCTCAAGAAAAATCCTCTTCGACTCTATGCTGTGTCCTGCAGGCCCACTGTGGCAGAGGTCTCACCTCCTGAGTCCAATGGGGTGGTATTCTGCCTTTGCAGCTTTGATGAGCAGGAGATGGGCCCTCAAGGGTCCAGGTGGCCCAATCTCATTGCTTTGGGTGACTTTGCCACCATGACTATGTAGGCAGCTGACCGAGCTGCACTAGGGCGATGAGAGCTGCCCCTGCCACAGCCAAGAGGCATAGTGCTGAGTGTGGAGAGCAGAGCCTGCCACGTGGGCAGTGTGGTGTACTCACAGAGCTCCTGAACAGTAGCATCTGGCTTTCTTGAGACGCCTGAGTAATCTTATTAGTGTTGTTGTTTACCAAACCCTAAGTGTGCTTTCCTGAACAGGCTTTCTCATTCCTTTCAGTAGGGATAAGCTGAGCATATTCCAAATCTTTAAAGTCTGCTTCCCTTATAATTAACAACTCTGTCTTTAAGCCATTTCTCTCTTCTTTTATTTTACTATAAGCAGTAAAAAGAAGCCACGCTGCCCCATTAACACTTTGCTTAGAAAATTCCTCAGGCAAATATTTAATTTCATTGTTCACAAGTTCTACCTTCTCTAAAACACTATAGCAGGAGCACTATTCACTCAGGTCCTTTGCTGCTTTATGACAAGAATTACCTTTGCTCCAGGTCCCAGTAATGTGCGCCTCATTTCTGTCTTGTAGCGTATAGCTGTGTGCATGTGTTAGCGCATACTCACATACATACATGCCAACACTGGTACATTAAGACCAGCATGGCCATCCCGCCATGTTCCTTCTAACATTATGTTCAGGATCCCCTAGGTCAGCAGTTCTCAAGCTGTGGGTTGCGATCCATTTGGGGGTCTCCTGCATATCAAATATTTACATTATGATTCATAACAGTAGCAAAATTATAGTTATAAAGTAGCGATGAAAATAATTTTATGGTTGGAGGTCACCACAACGTGAGGAACTGTATTAAAGGGTTACGGCGTTAGGGAGGTTGAGAACCACTGCCCTAGGTCTTCTCTGAGAAGACTTTCTTTGTACTTCTCCTCTTTCCTTGCTGGGCCCCGATCATAATTACTCACAGATGACCCATTCATGGCAATAAGGCTTTTTCCGAGTGTGCACCTCAAAACTCCTCCAAGACCTCTACCCGGTCTTGAAGCTGCTTCCATGTTTTCAGGCATTTCTTACAGCAGCACCCTCTCCCCAACTTCAGTATCAATTTCCATCTTAGTCCATGTGGGCTGCTGTAACAAAGTATTATGGATTCAGTGGCATATGAACAACAGAAATTTATTTCCCAGAGTTCTGGAGGCTGGAAATCAGAGATCAGGCTGCCAGTAAGGTTGGGTCATGTAGGGACTGCTTCTATAGATTACAGGCTGGCTTCTTCTCATCACGTCCTACTTGGCAGAAGGAAGACAGGAGAGGTCTCTGAGGGCCCTTTGTTAAGGGCACTAATCCCAAACTTATTACATAAGGGTTCCACTCTTATGACCTAATTACCCCCCAAATTCCCTGCTTCATTATGCTGTCACTTTGGGGAATTCCAATATATAAATTTAGGGGGTTGAGCAGAACACTCAGTCCACTACAGAAGGCCTGGGGGAAATAACCACAATATCTACCACATTCTTCAAAGAACACAGGCAAATGTTAATAAGCAGTGTGGTGACTATGGAAGTGCACTGCTCATATCAGTTTAATAGAATTTTTTCTGTCATGCATGTATTCAACTGACAGCTTCCAGCAGCGATAGCTGTGGACCCACCATGATGTTCATGCCAGGGCAGGGCAACTGTATCCGGGCCATTCCCACTCACTGTGGGGCTCTTCTACTTTTAGTCTTGCTCTTGGGCTTGACTTAGACTTTCTTAGGAAAGGACTGTACTCTGAAGCTCCTCTTGACCAATTTTTGTTGTTATCTCCTTTTGTAGGGGTTGAGTCTGCAGACTGGTCTGCTATTCCTCAAGATGCTATATGCACACCTACTCCTGATTCTTCTCCCCTTTATTCTTCATAGGCTTTTCGACCAGTAAATCTTGATCATAGCTAATTCTTCCATTGAACCTGTTCCTCAGAGGCCCAAACTGACACAAGTATCCACTGCACAGTTCAGTGCTACACATGTTTGAGTTCAGATGACAGTGAGCACCTTCCTAAATTTTGTACCCTAGGGGTCTCACTTGTCTCCCTGCAATACAGCAAATATTTTAGGCTGTTACATTGTAAATACTTTAGACTTTGTGGGCTATACTGTCTGTGTCTCAGCTAAACTATTAAACTCTGTCATTGCAAAGCAAAAGCAACCATAGATAGTACATAAGTAAGTGGACATGACTGTTTTCCAATAAAACTTTATTTACAAAAATAGGCAGCATCACATTAGGACCTGTGGGTTATGGTCGGTTGACCCTTATAGAAAGGTTTGATAGGAGGTAATAAGAAAGTAAAGAGTCAATTGAAGTAGTCCAAATGATAAATAATGAGTTGATAACGGTAGAGAAAATGAAAGTTTTAACTTTCTTAATATTATCAAACTAATACATATTAACGGTTAATAGGAAAATTTCTAGAAAAATACAAGGAAGATAAAAAAGCACAAGGATGGAAAATCAAGGCTGTATATATTTCTTCCCATAATTTTCTATGTACATATTGCCAAATTCTCTGTAGTAATGTATTATTTTTCTCAACATCATTATATCATTAGCATGCCACCACACTATTAAAAATTCTTTAAATAATTATGTCTGGATAGAGGCTCCTCTAAGAGCTAAAAGTAGACCTATCATTAGATTCAACAATCCCACTGCTGGCTATCTATGTAAAAGAAAAGAACTAATTTTATTAATATCGAAAAAGACACCTGCACTCGAATGTTTATTGCAGCACAATTCATAATTGCAAAGATATGGAATCCATCTAAGTGCTCATTAATACATGACTGTATATATGTGTGTGTGTGTGTGTAGACATACAACATGGAGTACTACTCTGCCATTAAAAGGAATGAACTGACCTCATTCATGTTCACAATAACTTGGATCTAACTGGAGACCATTATCCTAAGTGTAGTATCTCAGGAAAGGAAAAACAAACACCATACATTCTCATTTTAATAAGTGGGAGCCACAAAACTTGAAAGATATTGAAAATTAAGAAGGGGGAAGGGAAGGGAGTGGTAAAAATTTACCTATTGTGTTCAATGAACACTATTCTGGTGGTGGGCATACAGAAAGCTCCATCCTCAACATTATAGAGTGTATCTATCTTAAACAAACAAACAACACTTTAGTGTCCCTTAATACTTTGAAATTAAAAAAAAAAGAAATAGCTTCTAAAAACAGGCAAGAATGCAATTTATACAAAGAATTATGTTTGGCTAGGCACGGTGGCTCACACCTGTAATTCTAGCACTCTGGAAAGCTGAGGTGGGTGGATTGCTCGAGCTCATGAGTTTGAGACCAGCCTGAACAAAAGTGAGATTCTGTCTCTACTAAAAAATGGAAAATCTAAGGTAAGAGTCTTGCTTGAACACATGAGTTGGAGGTTGCTGTGAGCTATGATGATGCCATGGCACCCTATTCCGAGGAACAGCTTGAGACTCTGTCTTAAAAAAAATTATGTTTGATGGCTGTATGATATTTTTCTGCATGGATATTATTTATTGATTTAATTATTCCCTAAGTATGTTTTTAAGACTGATTCCACTATCTTAGCAGAAAGAGAACTTGAAGATTAACTTAATAACACCTGTTTTCATTTTTTCAAAACATATTTTTAAATGATGTCCTGGTGACCAATATTTACAAAAAGTTCTAGAATTCATGGCCTTTTCAAAAAGTCATAAAACACATCAACATATCAAAGGCCCTGATAATTCTATTCCAAAGAGTAAAGACCTGGCTTTAACAGAGCATTTCCCAAATCTACTTGCTTTTTAAATTCTGCTTGCTTCCTTTATTGGCTGAAGACCCATCATATCCTGCAACACTCTAATATTTCAAAAAACCCAGTTTGGAAAAATCTGGGTTTTTTCATTGCAAAATGAAAGTCAGAAGCAGAACAGCGTCGGTAGAATGCCTTTCTATTAGTAGCACAAGTGACTTGGTAGCTTTACTAGGTAAACTTCCAGGAATGTAATCAATGAATGTGAATATAATACACTCATTTGTATTATTTCTAAAGAGTCTTTTTATTGAAGTTAGGGAGAGGATCGAGAACATTTCAAATGGAGATGTAGATGGTCACTGAACTGAGGCAGGAAACTAATTTATTAATCCTGCTACAATCACAGTCTCAAAGAAAATGAGAATTAGAACTCTCTGACTTAAGACTTATAGATTTCTATGGTTAGAAAGGAATGATAAATGATGAGAACAGGTAGAATAATTTCAGAAAGGAATATAACAGCTGAATATTATTTATATTTTATTATATATCAAGAGTATTGCAGTGTTAAAATTTCATCTCAAAATATAAATCTAAAGACATATTAATCTGCACCTGCATTTCTGAAACAGTGAAATCCTCGGATGAGATTGGCACTCTGTTCATTTTTCAGATCACTGGTGCTCTTGTCATTTTTGTAGAAACAGAGAAAAGGAAATGAACATTTTCTATTTTCCAAAGAACTTACCTGGAACTTTTTTCCATGAACTTACATTAGCAAAAATCAGTTAAATATTCTTTTATTGGGCATAGAGAGTTCAGCAGCTATAGATGAAAGAAAATTACTATTGTATAGCCAATGACAAAAATTAAGTTCGCATTCCTAAATAAAGGGAAGCCATAGAAAACACTGCAGTGGCTCGGCGCCTGTGGCTCAATCAGCTAAGGCACCAGCCACGTACACCTAAGGTGGCGGGTTCGAATCCCCAGTCCGGGCCTGCCAAACAACAATGATGGCTGCAACCAAAAAATGGCCGGGCGTTGTGGCGGGCGCCTGTGGTCCCAGCTACTTGGGAGGCAGAGGCAGGGGACTCACTTGAGCCCAGGAGTTGGAGGTTGCTATGAGCTGTGATGCCATGGCACTCTACCCAGGGGGATAGCTTGAGGCTCCGTCTCAAAAAAAAAAAGAAAAAAAAGAAAAGAAAACACTGCAGTGCCACTACTAGGGCAGAGTCCAGGCTGCTATCCTGCTTCAAAAACATTCAGACTGGCACATCATAAGGATGAGGGAGATTTTATAAGGAATTTGCGTTAAATGTCATCAGACTTGCAAGTGGGTCCAAAAAGCTGGTACAGCATCTCTGTTTTAAAAACTAGTCACCTTTACCATAAGAAGCTCAAAATAGGAAATAAATAAAATTGCAACTTACTCTTAACTTGCATGGAGACTGTATTTGCCTTAGACCTTTGGGAAATGATGGACAGTAAAATCCTGCACGTGTTTCATCGGTCACATGCACTCTTGTTTATTGACATGCATGTAAGGACCAGTTTGGCTGACACTTCACCTAAATTGTGCAAAAGATTTTTCCCAGCAGTACTTTCCTATTCCTGTGTCACAGCAATAGATCCTCTGTCATGATTTAAACTCAGTCTGGACTACTCAGTAATAGTTAAACTCACTGTAACGTGCATTCTTTCTGTCATCCTCGCTAACCTCCCTGCCTAACCTCTTTCAAGATGGCAATTCGGAGCCCATTCCCATTTTTATTAGTGGTAAGTCAGGCTAGACTGCAGCGTATTTATATTTATGACTTCAATTTACCAGTCTTTTTCTAGATTGTGTTTACCAAATATCACTTTTCTGTGCAAAATGCATTCAGTTCTCTTTCTTCCAGTTGAACCAGACCAGCATTTCTAAAAAGACACCAGGCCCATGGCAGGGAGTTCTGAATTTAGGATAGAAATAGGAACCACAGGTTTTCTAAATGTTTTTAGGATAAAAGGAAGCACCTAGATTGAAATTTTTACCGTGACTTCTTTTATCCTGTTCCTTCCATTGTTCTTCCTTAACCCAAATAGGATCTGTCAATACTTGAGCGTGGGACATTGGATCCCCTCTCCGTGTTCCCCTGGTCAAAATCATGTGCCATTATTCTTTATGTCAGATGGAAAAGTGAGGTGTTCTTTTAATATAATATATTCATCTTTTAGGGGGCTAATATTATAGTCTTCTTGGGCAAAGTTTACATTCAAAGGACAAAAAAACTAATTCCTCTTAGTGACAGAACAAGTTACAAATACATGAAGTTGCAGGGATATTTGGATTGGTTTTCTAAATTAACATTATACTGCTGTACCCTTGTATATAAACAGGGCATCACAGGTCAGCATTTCTCCCCTTCCCTTCATAGAAAAGCAACAAAATAAATGAAGAAAACTTTCATAAACCTTATTTTTAGTGAGAAGATAGGACACGGATATAATCAACAAATTATAAATTATTAAAGTAAACATAAGGGCTATAAAGCTTCTAGAAAAAAACATGTCAGAAAATCAGGCTGAGACAAGATTTTTTAGGCAGGACACAAAAAGCAGTAACCACAAAAGAAAAAAAAATGACTTAGACGTCTGTAGACTTGAAACTTCTGTTTATCACAAACCACTTTAATTAATTGATTGATTTCCAAGACAGGGTCTCACTCCGTCACCCAGGTTGGAATGCAATGGTGTGATAGGTTACTGCAACCTCCACTTCTCAAGCTCAAGTGATCCTCCTACCTCAGCCTCCTGTGTAGGTGGGACTACAGGTGTATACCACTACACCTGGCTAATTTTCATAATTTTTATGAGACAGGGTCTCACTATGTTGCCCAAGCTAGTCTCAAACTGTGCCTTAAGTGATCTTCCCGTCTTGGCCTCCCAAAGTGCTGGGATTATAGGGATGGGCCACTGTGCCTGGCTTCAGAAGTAACTTTAGAAATAAAATAGGTAAACCATACATGGGGAGTAAACACTTGTCTTCTCTGCTTGTATTCAGAATGTATTAGAAAATTTACAATTTAGTTTTTAAAAGACAAACCTCATTTAAAGTAGGGATTCCCAGTGTTAGTCAGATGGCGAGGTCTGGGGACACATCTTCTACTTTTACTTCTCAGACCAACTTCAAGTTTGAGGATTCTCAAAACCACCAACAGTTTTGGTAATTATCATTTCTGTTAATGTAAGTGCTTAATGGGCAAGGGCTTTCTTTTGGGGGTCATGAAAACATCTTGTAATGAGATAGGGACAGTAATTTTACCACACTGTGAATATACTAAGTGCCATGGAATTGTTCACTTTAAAATTGTTAATTTTACGTTATGTAGATTTCATCTAAGTACAAAGTGCTAAGATGCTAATCCCAGCACCAGTGTGTGAAAATACACCTAAAGTATTACCAGGGAGGGAAAAGGGGCCAGCTGTCTATACAGGCGGAAATTAGGACGGCGTCAGATTTCCCTAAAGAAGCTGTCAGCATCTCAACAATTTTAAGATCCTTAAGGAAAGAAAAGTGTAAGCCAATGATTTTATGTTCAGTCAAACTTTTATTTCCAGCAAGTGTGAAGGTGACAGGCAATGGTTTTAGACATGGAAAACTCAAGGGTCAGAGGAACACTTCCAAATTGGCAGAGGAGGCTGAAGTGGGAGGATGACTGGAATCCAGGATTGGAGACCAACTTAGGCAACATAGTGAGACCTGGTCTCTATGAGAAATAATTCAAAAAATTAGCCAGGCATTGTGGTGCGCACCTGTAGTTTCTGGCTACTTGGGAGGCTGAGGCAAGAGGATTGCTTGAGCCCAGGAGTTCAAGGCTGCCGTGAGCTATAATCACACCAGCATGGGGGACAGTGAGGCCTCATCTCTAAAAAATAAATAAGTAAATACATAAGTAAATAAATTTACACAGTAGGAACATGAAAACATCTATTCTCTGTAAAGGTGATACACAACCAGGCAAAACTTGTCAAACTTACCTTTTGCAGAACTCTGGAAATCAATTAAAGACTTGCCAATCAGGGGAACATTTAAATGGCTGTACTTGGATAAGAATAGTGAGTTTTGTTCTGTTCCTACCTCCTTTCCCCAACTATGTAGTATCTTTAGAGACTGGCAGCCTCTCAATCATTGTAGCTACGAAAACCCATGCCTGGAAGCCACTGCAGGGGGCTGGGTTTGGAGATTCCCTCAGATCCCCATACTGAGAGAATTGCCATTATTGGGTCCCTAAAAAAAAAAAAAAAAAAAAACCTGTTTAGAAACATTTTCTTTATTTGATCTGACTGGGAATTTACTCAATGAGAAAAGTTCAACCCCCAAATCAGCTGTTGCAATTGTTTAATATTGCAGCTGCCTGAGACAGTTATCAGTTGGGGCAGACAAGAGACTGGCCAAAATAATTAATAGGTAGATGTGGGTAGTAGAAGGAGGTTTTGAAAAGTTTTGATGTATTCCTGGGAATCTACAAGGCCATGTGTGTGTATGTGTGCGGGGCTGTGTAAGTGGCCCGGAAAGGCCTCAGAAGGCCCCAGTCTCTCAACTCTGCTAAGGACACAGTTCCTCACAGGCAGAAGTCTAGGTCAAGGAGGAGCTTAAACTTCCTACTGGTGGTGAAGTGTTACCCCAATACACACTCAGATCCTCTCAGCAAAGAATGGGGGAGCTTAAGGAAGTGCCTGTCCTCTCATTGGCTGACCACTTAACTAACCAAGCAGAGACTACGAAAGCCGCATAAACAGAGATCACAGACCACAAACATTCTCTCAAGAACGTCATTAAACAAATAGCTTCCACTACCCTGGGGAAAGGGTGTACTAGGGTTCTACAGAAAAACAGAACCAACAACATGCATATATACATATGTACATGCACGGGTCATTATGACGGTTTCAAGATACAAAAATCAAAAAACATAAAATCCACACAGATGGAAACCGATGAAGCCCTGGCAGCAACCCCAACAAGCCGAGTGAGCTGAAACCTGCGCCAGTGAGTCAGAAAGGATGTGATGACTGTATTTCCTGGAAGTGAAATAATGGACCATAACACAGTCTGTCTCGAAAAATTCATAAGGACCCACATATCTCTATACACATACGTAGAGAGACAGAGAGAGGGGAAGAGATGGTGATAGAGGACAGAGACAGACACAGTGAGATTCAGCGGATGACATTGGCTCAAGCTATCACAGAAGCTGCTGTCTCCCATCCAGAGAGCCACAGTCGTCAAGCTACAGACCAGGGAAGCTGATCGTGTAGTTCCGGTCTGAAAACCGATAGGCTCCAGACCCAGGAAGAGCAGCTGAGTCTGTCTGCAGGCAAGAACAAAGCGAGGTTCCAGCCCAGAGGCAGGCAGGCAGGAGGCGTCCCTCTAACTTGTATTATTTTTTTTCATATAGACATCACATGTTAAAATTGTGCATATTTTTATTTTTTACAAAACTATTTTTGAAAATTAAAATATTTATTTTTGAAAAAGTAAAAAGTCAAGCTTATTTTTAAAAGCTTACTTAGAACTTGGATACTCAGTAATCAGAATTTATTATGCTTTGTCTCTTAATTTAACATATTAGAAGAAAAATAACTTGAAAAATATATGAAAATGTTAAATATAAATCTTCATTATTTACATTTGAATGAAAATATACAGTATTCACATTTCATATACTTTGCTTATTCCTACCTTTTGCATTCAGTGCTTTGGATGGTTTCTGGCATTAAACAAACATTATATGAAAATATGAATTATTACAATATAATTTCGCTTGTGGTTGTCACAGGGCAGGAGGGAGGGAAATGGACAGTAAGTGTTTAATGGGCAGGGGTTTTCTTTTGGGGTTGTGGAGTTATTTTGTAAGTGCACAGGGGTAGTGGCTGCAGAACGCTGAATAGACCGAGGGCCGCAGAATTGTTTACTTTAAAGTGGTTTATTTTGTGTTGTGTGGCTTTCATCTAAATAACAGGTGCTAGAAGAAAGTCAAGAAACATTTCTGAGGGATAAGTATGTAATAATTCATGAATTATATACATCTGTCTTATTTTGTTATAGCATCAGCAGCACATCAACAAAACATCCAGACATGTGCAAAATTATTCAATTCTGTCCTTTTGTATAGATTGCTGACATTCAGTCACGTGAAAACCATGCCTTTACACATACCGCTCAATTTTGTTGTTAAGAATCGACATTTATCAAAGTAGAAGAAGAAAACATTTTATCATGCTAGTTTTCATGTGCAACTTTTATAATCTTAGATATAATGTGTGGCTTTGAGATATTAAGACATGATAGGTCGGCCTGCATTTGTGCTCCTGTCTCAGACCCCACCTGCGTTAAGGACGGGCTTGACTTAAAACTCCTGATGCATCAGAAGACAGTGAACAGGACAAAGCTCTGGGTAGTTCTTAAAACAGTTCATCTAGTGACGCCTGGAGAATGTTAGACAGCAGGGCATACTTACTCAGTGCTATTTGGGGGTAAATGATGAAATTCTCAATTATGAATCTTTCAATCTCATTTCCATATGTTTAATCTGCATGATTCATTTGGCAATATTTCAAAAGACAGTTTACATAGAAAAGGAGATGTTAGATGTTTATTACATTGGCAAACTCCTTTGGAGTGATATTGCTAATCTCTTAAAATATACATTAAAACATACATGACGGGGTGGTGCTGTGGCTTAGTTGGTTAAAGCACCTATCTAGTAAAACATACATGATGATAATCATTGATCTGAATATCAATACTTAAAATAGATGATCATTTATCCATCAGTAAGTAAAAGTTTGCCAACCCATTGACTTCTTTTTGTTTTTTTGCAGTTTTTGTCTGGGGCTGGGTTTGAACCCACCACCTCCAGCATATGGGGCTGGTGCCCTACTCCTTTGAGCCACAGGCGCCACCCATGACTACTTCTTGACTATATCCAATAACATACAGTTGGAAATGTACTCTGTAAATATATATAATTATTATGCAGCTGTAATTAAGTCAATAAAAAGTACAGTTGGAGAAAATATGTGAAAATCACAAAATCGAAATTGACTTGAAGGGCAAAAACGTGTCTTACCTTAACAAGCACAGCACAGCCAAGACCCAAGTGTTGTGTGGGTATCATAGAAAACCCAAACAATCAGCCCGCGAATTTCATCTAGAGTTGTCAGTACTCAGTAGAACTTTACCTTGCGTGGCATTGGCCAAAACGACTTTTTTTCTTAATGAGCCATTCCATCCTGGGTTACCTTAATATAATAATCTTAGGCACTTGACAAGCATCCTCTGGTAGCCTCATCTACCCAAAAATTGTTATCTTAGCCCTTTACTCAAAGTTAGAGGCTGAGACACTCGGAAGGCCAGGAAAGTGACCCGTATTTCTTTTGCAACTAACTTTCAGCACTGCTGACTCCAGCTGTTTTGAGAGCTGATGCCACACTACAATTCTAGGAGGGTCTGATTGACCGTGCTGCATGAGAGCCCATCCAAAAAACTCATCTGTGTCGGAAACAGTGTGACACCCTCAGGACACTCCGTAAGTTGGCTCTTTTTCACTTCTTCTTAGAGATAGTAAGGATTATAGCAATTCTTCTGTCCTTGAGCAAAGATATCACGCAGACACCAGCGCAGCATCTTAGGTCTGTATTTCCAGCAGGTCAGCCATCTGATCTGGGAGCTTTAGTCTTCTTCACAGTCATACTGAAATGTCAGGTTTGTCAAAAGATGGTATCACATCCATGCCAGATATAGGGGTGGTGGGGCCACCTTGGGCCACGGTGACACTACCCGCAATGATGGAAGAGCTTGAAAGGTGATCACAGTGGCATCGTCGCGATGCCCAAAGCATCCTCCTTTGTCAGCTCTTCAGAAACTCCTTCGTAACCATGGAGTTTGAAATAATCTTTCACGTGAATCACTTCAAAATGTCACATTACAATTGTTATTCTTCTGCCTAGCGTTGAGTTTTCACCGAGTGAAAGAGAAAAGAGAAGTGCTTTTGAATGTAAACCATGGGAAGGCAGGGCCCAATCCCTCTTCATGCTGATAGCTGTTTTAGTTCTTAAAGACATATTGAAAGATCTGAGTTTAGGCATGGAATGACTTTGAGGTTCTCATAGCCTAAAAAATCGGAATGGTCTCGAAGGTGGCAGGTTACCCCAAATCCTCATGTGTTTGCTGTTTATTTTCTCCATTCCCTCCAACCTGAAACTGCTGTTCATACTTCCTGCCTTAATCAATGACCTTTGTCATCAAAGAGTCAACTAGGACTTTCCTGAAGCCTGAGTGACTCTCATACATCTGCAAATGAAGGACTTGCAAAGTACAAAAGAAAATACCTTTCATAGAAGAAAAAAAATACATTATCAATATATAAATAGATTTAAAAAGGGCACGTAACAGGAGGGGGTTTGTCCCCCCCCCCCAAAAAAAAACCTATCAGAGATATGATAGAAAACAGATCTTGAACACAATGCCTTTGGGTTGTGAGGCTGGCCATGAACTCTGCCATCAGAGCTGTGAATGTCTTGAAGGAAAAGATCACAGCTATTTTACTTAGCACGAGATAAAAATACCATGTGTGGAAGAGCCGGGCCTGAGAGCCATCATCTCCCCTCGGACTGCGCTCGCTGCAGTCTGCAGAAAGATGTTATGGCTGACCGACCCTCAAAAATAGACACTGTGACGGTGATATATTGTGGCCCTTGAAGAATTTAATTGTCAAATTGACATTTATCAAAAGCTTTAGTGCATTTAAAAGATAAATTGTGCAAGTTTGGTTCAGATCAAAGAGCCCCTGTCCTCCTCATTCAGGGCGCAAGGCAGCTTCAGCGGTCAAGTCATGTGTGAAAAATGATCCCCTTCCACTCCCAGCGCCTTTAAGCACCGCACTGGTGACAGATAATCAGAAATTTAAATGTTAGCCTCCTCTTCAGAAAGTTCTTAAAATAATGGAGGACCCATTGAGACCATTTGTATTTGAAAGGAATGCTAAATAATTTAGCCTGAGAGCCGGCGGAGGGATGGAGCCTCCCCGCCCGCCCTCGTCCTCGGTTGCCACACTAATTACAGATCAATTACCTCCCAGTTGTTTGCAACCTTATCAAAGAATGGCAAATTTACTGAGAGCAAAGTGTGATAAGATGACTTTTCATTATTACAGTAGATTTGTTGAAACAGCTCCGACACTGAGATTAATAAGCGCGCGCCCGGGGTAATGGGGTCCCTGCACACGCGGGGAGACCGTGGGCCCCGCGAACCGGGTGGGGCACGGTCATTAAACCCTCCCTCCCGGCAGTGGTTCCCGCCAGTGTGTCCTTAATGGAGAAGTAAGACGGGGAAATGACCCATTCTCTGAAACTCGCCTAGGACTGTGTAGCTCTTTACTCTCAAAAAGGCCTGTTGAAAACCAGAGGAAAGTCAAAGCCTTTTGGTTTGGAAGCAAAAGAATCTGTACGTGGTGGTGGAGCGGGGTAGGGTGTGCATGTGTGCCTTCTAGCTGAGTTCCACTTTTAGTAGGACCGTCAGGGAGGTTTGGCCTGTGCAGTGTCAGTGTGGTGAGAAACACCGTGGTTTGTGAAGGGGATGTCAGTGGAATCACTTTGGAGCTGAAAGCAATCAAGATTTGGGGTGGCTGCTAGGATGTCACAGAGCAAGAGGACGCCTGGAGAGTAGAGCCCTACCTGGGAGGAAAAACGAATCACGGAGGCTAAGGAACCCTCTTAAATTGAGAATTAACTCTTTTAGACTACGTTAGGGGTCTGGGTCCCCTTCGGAACCCAGCTGACCCGGTTCAAGTCCTCCACGGAGCTGGAAAGTTGAACCAAGGCACTCGGTGGCTGAAAGCAGAAGTGGGTGGAAACTGAAAATGAAACTGGAGCGGCCCAGGCAGAGGGGGTAGGAAGTAAAAGTAACCTAGGCAAGTTTCATTTAGGATTTTATTTAGGAAGAACAAGGAGAAAGTTTAGACCAGTTCCAGAGTTGGAAGTGGGTCCCGCTCATGAAGGAGAGAAATGAGAGAGACAAGATGCGTGAAGGCCTGCAGGGTCTAAGGACTTTCTCTCTTGGAAATGGGCTGCCACTCTTTCATTGGCCTCTCTGCACCTCCAGGCAGTATTGCCCTTTCCTATTGGTCATCCATGGTCTCTTTCTATTGGTCATTGGTTACCTAGGTTACCTGGTGCCTACATTCTCCCCGCCCTCCAGACTTCCTGTTCAGCAGGCCAGGTTTTCCTCCCACCTCTCTTGAAGCCCCTTCTCACTTACTCTGGGTTAATTTTAAGATCAGTATGTCAGTCTATTAAGCTTTTCTAGGCCATGTTCATCTCTCTCCTTATAACCAAGGCAGATGGGTACTGTGGATTTGTTTATTCAAATTTGCAAGCTATTGCAATTTTTAAATTTCTGGTCTGGTCAGAATAATCTGTGGGAAATGAAGAGAAAATTCCTCCATAACTTGGGTAACTAGACGAATTCCAGTGAAAATGGAGGAAGAGAGAAGCTGGGAGATAACCATTCCTTGAGAAATGGATGGTCTTTGAGAAGACATTTCGGTAAAGTTTTTAATAATTATCCCCCCGGACTTTTAGAGGATGTGAGTAACCACAGGGTAGGGGTCACTTAGGAAAGAGAAGGACTGGTGGACGGCAAGGCAGCATTTGATGGCGGGCACTCACTCCACCGCGGCTGAGAGCTGCTGATAGGAATATGAACGCAAATGATGTTTAACTGAACTTCTTAGGAATTCTAGTCAATTAAGCTCCATGTGATTATCCTTATTTTTTGAACATCCTCAAATAAGTAAATGGAAGTCCAAAGACAGAAAATAATTTCTCCCAGATTACTTCCGGCCCCAAACATGAAGGCTCGGTGCAGATGCTGAACACCCGTGATTCCGTTCCTTTGAGGATAAGGGATGGCAAATTTGAAGACTTTTCAGATGCAACCAAACAAATTGGGAAAGAGGCCAGGGGAAAAACATGTAGCATTTAATTTGGATAAATGCAAGGAAAGATGATAACGACTGGGAAAAGATAAAGTTTGCCTATTTCAAACTTGACTCATATACATACAAGTGGAATTCATACACGTCCCAGAAGGGTCTTGGAATAATCATCAACCAATTAGTACTTTTGTTTTTTAAGCAATGTAAGCCACAGACAACAAGAAAACAGAATGAAAAAGTAAGTCAACGTGGCATCACTAGTAATGATTATTTTTGTGTGTTCACTTTATATCTTTTTGCCGCTCTAAGAAACAAGCAAAAGCTTCTGGAGCTAATAAAATACCTTTATTAAAAACTATTTCCATTAAGTTAGAAACTGTAGCAAAACCACCCAAACCAAACAGTCACCACCTATTTTTCTTAATGGGCAAATGTTAGGCTATTCTATTTGCAAGGTGACAATAGAGAAGAGAAAGCTCAGAAAAGCCTTTGAAAAGCACACAATGGAGTCTCGGGCCCAAATCTCTCTCCTCTTCTCTCAGTTTGATTTAATTCATTCTGGGTGGTTATTTGGACTTATAAGCATACTGCTTTGTACGGTCTTTTGCAAATTTGTTTTCCTTCATTTAAAAAATCAGTCTGGGAAAACTCATGTGCGCGCGTGTGTCTGTGTGTGTCTGGGTGGGTTGCTGTTACATAAGGGGGTAGAGAAAGGGAGCTTGTGTGGTTTATGAATTACACATGTTGAGAATATTTAGCGGGGACTATCTGGCAGCAGATGTGTCTGATGTATTCAAACACGTGCATATTCAAAAATCACGAGAGGTGTTAGGAAAGTTGATCAGCTCTCACCATACTTCCTGCCCAGAACGTTAGAACAAAGGAGCACTTGATGAAACTGAAGGGCAAAGATTTATGAGGGGTGGGGGGTGTGATATGAAAGGAAATTCCACTTGGCATTGCATTCATTCAACCTTCTGGATCTGCTTCCAGGGAAGTCCTGATTTAAGAATGTAGTTGGATTTTAATAAAGTTAATTTTCTGACTGATTGTACCATTTGTATAAGATTTATCTGAGTTTATGATTAAACATAATAAAATCTCATCTTTGGGTTGTAAACCACCCTGGAATGATTCACTTGGTTCTATGCGGGGTGTTGCCAAAATCATTTGAGGGAAGCGTTAGGTATATTTTCCTCCCTCACAGGCGGTGTCTTTGCATCAATATGGAACTAGATGAATTATTTTGCTTTAGAAAATCTTGTTCATGACAACCTGAAATGCACATTGTTGAAGAGTCTCCTTCATTTGGGTGTTAGCTGTCATTTTCTAAAACATTATGTTTAAGCCCCATTTTAAGAATTTACAGGGTTTTTTTTTTTTTTACTATGAAAGCAATATACATTCATTTAATAAAATACAGAAAATTTAGGAAAGAAGGAAACATCTAGTATCACCCAGGCACAGAGCTGCGATTAACTTTCAATGAATTTTACTTTAATCTTTTATTTTCTATTCAAAGGAGTTTTTATTTGCCGGCCAGGCTGGCTGACTTGCATAATACATCATAGTGCTTATTTGGAATTTTGTGCCTTGCCTTTCTGACATTTTAACATACGTGTTTTTATGTTATTGAGTCATCTTTATAATCTCTGCAATGGTTATGTAACTTTTCTCGGAGATCATAAACTCTGGTTTATTCCACTGTTATTGAATATTTGACTTGTTTTCCATTTTTTGGCTGTTGTTTCAATTATTTACTCAGAATAAATTCCTGTAAGTGGTGTTACCAAGTCGAACAACATGAATATTTAAGAAGATCACACTAATTTGAAATGCAAATAAATAGGAAAAAAATAGATCGATAGATTTGTTTGATTCCATATTTCATTATTTCAATAATAAGGCATCTCGTTAGGTAGGAGACATTCATGGTAAGCCTTTTGCATAAACTGATGTCTGCCCCCACCATAGAGACAGGAACTGTATCCTAGCTGGTTTCAGTGGCCTTCAGAGGTACCCACACCATGCCGAGGGGCCATCATGTTTATGGGGCCTCGCCTTCCAAGCTGGTTTGTTGACTCTCTCTGACTGCCTTCTGTCCTTTCTACATAGCACATTCTCAAATTCCCCTTGTGGAAAAATGTCTACAGTTGCTGCCCTGAAGCTTCTTGATGGTATTTTCCTTTCACTACTTACGTAAAATTGAATTTGCTTTCTTTTTGCCTCTTAGGAAACAGAGTAAACTCACTCAGGGACACTCAAGGGCAAATCTGCGAACATAAATAATGGAAGTAGGGCTGGATTTCAGAAGGAATGTTTCAGAGCTAGGGGAGAGGCTTTAGACCACAGCAAGTGGATTTTTAAGAAGGATAATGACACCATATTCAGAGTTCTTACCCACAACTTCTGTCCCGAGTGCTGCAGCAATGGGGGCCGTGCAATCCCCACAGTCTGGGCCCCGAGGTTATCACAGCAACAGAACAAGAAGGGAAAAATCGCCAATTTCTGGGTGTGGCGGGGGTGGGACTGTCTTCTGCTTACCTGGGCCTGGACACCCTGCTGAAACTCGCAGTGACAGCTCCGCCCCACAGGTGGAGGGAGGAGCTTCCAGGCCTTAGTGAGGCCAGGGCTTGTGGGTGATTTAAGGAAACGGTTATCCTCGGGGAGGGGGCTTTTAGGGGGAGAAAATAAGGATGTACTCTAAGGCAGCCTAGAGTCAAGATTTTTTAGTCAAGGGTTGTTAAATGTCTTAAGAAATCGGCAATCTCGGGAGGCACCTGTGGCTCAAAGGAGTAAGGTGCCAGTCCCATATGCCGGAGGTGGCAGGGTCAAACCCAGCCCCGGCCAATAAATAAATAAATAAATAATAAAAAATAAATAAATAAAATAACCAAATGCATTGTGAAGACATAGATCTGCAGCTATTAAAAAAATAAAAAACAAAGAAATTGGCAATCTCTAAAAACTGGGCAAATTCATTGCAAACTTTAGGTCCATTATTTCTCTTAAAAAAATCATGAAGCTTATTGGGCGGCATTTGCTCGGAGCAGCAGCCTGAAGAGCGCTCCTCCCTCACCCGTGAGACGTTCCTGCCGTGCACCAGGCTTCCACCATCCCCTGCTCAGTCCTCACATCTTCCCACTTCAGTCACTTTCATCTTCCGGACAAGTAGGCCCCTGAATCTGTGACCTTCAAGACGCGTGGCGTGTCCAGCTTCTGTATGCAATGCCACGGTCCCTTGCCTTCTAGGGGAGGCTGCAGGCTCCGTGTTAGAGGCGGCTGCCGTGGGCTACTCCCGCCCCTTTCACCATAACGACACTCTCCAGAGCTGTTTGCGCTGACCTGTACGAATCCTAGGCCGTTCACCTGTGCAATCACAGAAATGATACCGTTCAGATGGGCAATAGGTGCCTTCATGGAGACATTCCCTTCTTCATTAACCCAAATTCTGTGAAACCTTTTGCACATTGTATTAGTGCCCTGATTTTTCAACTGGTGTACCAGGAGAAGATCTTAGGTGTGCTGTGAAAATTTGTTTTTTCTTTTTCACTCTGTCTTACTCTGGGTAGAGTACACTGGCATCACAGGTCACAGGGACCTCAAACTCTTGGGTTCAAGCAATCCACTTGGCTCAGCTTCCTGAGTAGCTGGAACTACAGGTGCCCACCAACATCTGGCTCATTGTTCTAATTTTTAGTAGCGATAGGGTCATGCTCTTGCTCAGGCTGGTCTGGAATTCCTGAGCTCAAGCAGTCTGCCCACCTTGGCCTCCTAGAGTGCTAGGATACAGGTGTGAACCACCATGCCCAGCAGTTTTTAAAGATCATTAATTAAATTATTCTTGAGAGACGTTCAAAGTACAGTAAGTATATTTGTTTTTTTACTTTTTTTATCAACATAAGTTAAGTATACTGTGGAAGTTTAAATATAGGTTCAAATGTGCAGTGAGATAAAACAGGTTGAAAAACACTACATTAGTGTGGTGCTGATTGAGTTAGAAAGTATAGCTCGGTCACTAAAACTAGTGTCTAGAACAGGCATCCTCAAACTATGGCCGGCGGGCCATATGCGGCCCGCCTAAGTCATTTATCCAGCTGCTGGGTGTTTTTGCCGCTGCCTGTCCTGCTTAGCAGCCGACTGGTCCTGGGGCCCGCACTTGGGCCCTCCGATGGTCTGAGGGACAGTGAACTGGCCCCCTGTTTAAAAAGTTTGAAGACTCCTGGTCTAGAACAAAATGTTGGCTATGGTTACTCAACCCCAGGAAATAAAACTGCAGTCTCTAATAAGAGAGAGCGAATCCTTTTCCATCACATCACATTTCACAGTGTATTGATTTTTTTCACCACACAAAGATGTAATTTTAATTTGCAAAAGCTAATAACATCAAATGACATAGGGGGATGGATTTAAGTTTAAAAAGTCAGGGTACAATATCATGTCTATAGCAAAATCCCAATAAGTTGTATGTGCTTATCGGGAAGTCTGAAAGGGAACTGTTCACAGTGTTAGGTGTGATCATTTCTAAGTGGTAAGATATAAGTAAATTTTCCTCTTCGTATTTTTAAGTGTTTTAAAAATAAGAAATAAGCCTTCATTGCCATTATCATAGATGTAAGTCATGTTAAGATGCCTCATGTGGGGATGAGAATAGATTGACTTTGAGTCTTTTTCTCCTCGACTGCTGTATGATTCAGCTCCTTGAAGTGTATTTTGTTTCTTATCTTTGGGTCAGGGCTATTTTACGGGTGATGTTTTTCTACAGCCTCTTACAATTATAAAAATTGAAATAGCATTCTAAAATCTTTCTTTAAAAAGATACCAGTTGTACGATAGTAAGATTATGCTCTGTATTGATAAAGTTCAATGTTCTTATCAAATAATTAAACATCTATTTGTTTCTGTCTTTATAATAAAAGGAATCATATTTATTTTCACATCGCCAGGCCTGATCTGAGGCCAACCTATTTCACTGAGGAAATAGCAGACACAGGGACCAGGGAAGGAGTCAATCTGTCTGATATTTATTAGCCTATAATACTTTTCAGCTAAATGGTAATTCTCTGTCACCCTTTTGGACTGGATTTTAGGGAAGAAGGATGCATTAAAATGCCAAAAAATAAAATAAAATAAAATGAGTACAATTCATTCACCGGTCTGGAAGGCAACCACTGTCTCTCCTGTTGTTTGTACCATGTGACTAAGTATTCCTAACAACAACCTGAGAAACAGAAGCAGATTATGATGAGAAAATTGTCAGAGTGTGAATATTCCTACAAGGAACCTTGTATGTTTTGTTTTATGAAAAAAAATAGGCATTGTCTTTCACTTTGAACTTATTAATAGTCAATAAACAGAAGAACTAGTCTCCAGATTTTTGAAATTAAACATCAATTTTTTTTTTTTTTTGAGACAGAGCCTCAAGCTGTCCCCCTGGGTAGAGTGCTGTGGCATCACAGCTCACAGCAACCTCCAACTCCTGGGCTCAAGCAAGTCTCCTGCCTCAGCCTTCCAAGTAGCTGGGACCACAGGTGC
>CAUYQV010064115.1:0-11605 GCA_963574575.1 Galagoides demidoff
GAACTTGTAGGTTTTCTTTCTCTGTTAAGCTGAACAGGATAACATCTTTTTTATTATTATTAAATCATAGCTGTGTAGATTAATGCAATCATGGGGTATAGTGTGGTGTTTTCATATACAATTTGAAATACTCTCATCAAACTGGTTAACGTAGCCTTCATGTCATTTTCTTAGTTATTGTGTTAAGACATTCATACTCTGCTTTTAGAATGATTTACTTGTACCCTTATAGGATACAACATAGAGGTGACCCCACCAATCACCTATCCACCTTCCTCCCCTCCCCCTCCACATATTCTAAGGCTAAAATTAGGTCATAGCTTTCCTATGAAAACTATAAATTAGTTTCATAATAGGGCTGTGTACATTGGATACTTTTTCTTCTATTTTTGAGATACTTTGCTAAGAAGAACATTTTCCAGCTCCATCCATGTAAACCCAAAGGAGGTAAAGTCTCCATCTTTCTTTAGTGCTGCACAGTATTCCATGGTGTACATATACCACAAATTTATTGATCCATTCGTGGGTCAATGGGCACTTGGGCTTTTAGATACATGTGTAATAGTATACTTACTTATATACAGTATACTTACCAGATACTTATCAGATACTTTTACATGCCCATATAATTATATGCCCATCTAATAGTTCTATTAGATTAGATTGTAAAGTTCTATTTGATTATAAAGTCCTTTCAATCTTTACAACAATCCTTTGTGAAATGGTAATCTATATTACTACTCCATTTTTACAGAAAGGTATTTTGAGGCACAGAGATGTAAGGGAACCCATCTAAGGTCACATAGTATCACGTGATAGCATCAGGAATGATCCCAAGTACTTCTGACTCTTCCACTACACCCTGCTGCCTGCCAAGGGCACAATGGAACAAGTCCACACCATGGGGAAGAAGGTCTCAGCCTTGGTTCTGGCTCTGCTCGACCACTAGCCAGCCATTTGATCATGGCCAGGTTGCTCTCTGTGCTACAGCCTCACATGTCAGATCCACAAGTTGAAATGCAAGATCTTCAATGTGCCCTTCAGTTCCCCCAGGTAAGGCAGAGAGGTTGAGGTGATGGGCTCTGGGTCAGAGGTCAAGTTCTGCCACTTCCAGGGCGGGCATGTTATCTGAACACCACCAGTCTCATCTGTGATGGGAATTGTGAAGAGGAAAAGAAACAACAAATGTGAATGTCCAACACACAGCAGTGCTTTATAACTGTTTCTCTGCCCTTTACCTTCAAGGGTTTGATGTTCCTATAACTATGAGGTTAGCTACAGGCTTTGGACAAACATCTGCCCTCATAAGCTTTTTTCCACTCCGTAGGAAACCATCAACAGCTCCCCATGGCCCCGAAGTTCACTCTGTGCACCGGATGCCCTGGCCCCTCTGGCCATCCCCCTCACTCTCCACTCCAGACACTCCAACCCTCCTGGCCGGCAGAACATGCCAAGCTCTTCCTACCCAAGGCCCTCTGAGTGTGCACTCCCCAAGTTTATGAGGTCCACACATCAACTGGAACACCCCTTACCCACTGTGGTCTTCCCAGACCACCATCTCTTAAGGAGGCCTTCCACCAGTCAATCCCACCATTCTCCCTCCAGTTCCTCCTAAGCTCTTCTCACGGTCTGGAACCAGCTTGCGTGTGAATTGCTTACTTGCATTTTTGTCTGTTCTCCTCTTACTGTTCCATGAGAACAAGTGTCTCCTGCCTTACTGGCATCAGAGGAGAACTGATGAACAAATGAATGAGTTAGTGAATGACTGAAGCAATCCGGCCATTCATCTTGGTGTCTCCTGCCGGTCCCTTGACTGACACTTGGTTCAGGCTGTGTGCAGGGTCTTGGCTCCCCTCTATCTTGAACCTTTGTGTCTCTATGCTCTGTTTCTTGAGGTCTATCCTCATTCTTGGCTTCAGGCTCAGCTCTAAGATCCTCAGGCTGGGCCCATGGTGTCTATAGGAGGAGTTCAGACACAGGGCTATTTTTGTCCCCTGTCTTCTGAGGGGAGAAAAGTCCTAAGGCCTCCCTGGCTGAGCTCTGGCTGGTCCAGGTGACCACCTGCAGGGGGGGACTGGGATAGTGACTCTTCCACTTATGGGGTAGAGCTGGGGAAGGGGCTGAGCCTGTAAGTGGGAGAAGAGGGGGGATAGGACACAGCATGGCTCATCAGGAGCATGAGCCCCCTCCCTGTCCTTCTGGGGGTCCAAGCTCCTCTGTCTCCCTCTGCAGAGTATGACTCAGCCCAAAACCCCACCCCACCCAGGGGTGGGTACAGCTGACAGACTAATCACCCCCTTTGCTGTGACTCAGCACCCAGCTCCTTGTTGCTCCCTGTCTGCCGACAGCTCATCAGAGGCATCCAGGGACTGTTTACCATCACCTCCAGCCATGCATAATTCATCAGCCTCCCTCTCCTGTAGCCGTCTCCTCCCCTCCTCCTATAATAATTCAGGCAGCAAAATCCTCTGCTGAGGACTCTGAGACATAAAAGCCCCTACCATATGGGGGAGGCTGGAGCAGGATGGAGGGTGTGGGAAGGGCCTCTGTCCTGATCCTGAGCAAGACAAGGCTACATAGATCCTGAGAGAATTACAATGTACACACCCCTCGCTCCTTTCCTCGCTATTCCCCGCCCCTCGGGATAGGGACCCTGGGAAAGCCAGCATGTAAAGATGAGCAAAGAGGAAGAAGGCTGGGGCCGACGCTGAGCGGGAGAAACTGGAGGCTGTGGCTGGGCCCCGCTGTGTTACTCAAGGCATCCAGGTGTGTTATTGGCTCCCTGCCTTGTGCCAGCATTTCATGGGAGTGGGGGCGGGCACAGGCAATGGGTATCAGGAAGGTTTGCAAGGAAAGGGTCTTGTCTCCCCCAGCTGCTCTCTTCCCTCTGAGGAAGCCTCCAGCAAGTCCTCAGCCACCAGAGGAACATGCCAGGCACTGTTGTAAGAACGTCACAAATGCAATTCATTTAAAGCCTCATGACAACCCAACAAGCTAAGAGTTATTATTGCCATTGCCTGGATGGGGGAAGGTCCATTCTAAGATCTGTTGAAACTTAGACCTTCCAGCTGAGCCTCACGTGTAGGAGAATTAGAATGAGTACCTCCCATTCTCCATTTCTAAGACCTGCTCCGCCCCCACCTGAAGAAATCCATTTAGAAAATTGAACTTTCCTCCACTCAGCAGCTTAAGCCAGAAACTGGGATGAGACCTTGATTTACCCCTCCCTCGCCCTTTCCAAATCCAACCCACCACCATGAGCTCTGGTCCTACCTCCTAAACGCCTCTCCATCTACCCACCTTCTTGCTCGGACTATTTCCATCCTCGCCCTCTCTCTAACCCATTCTCCAAACAGCAACCATGGAGCAGCTTTGCCCAAGCACATAAGAAAGAACCCAGAATGCCCATCACAGCCCACAAGGCTTTGCTCGATGCAGTCCCTTCCTCTCCCGAATCTTTCCTTTGAAGCGTCTATCACAGTTTCTCATTGGATATCAATTAGATACGATTCTGCACTGAACAGTTGTCTCTATCCCTAGACTCTGCTCCATCAGAGCAGGGGACGCGTTTCATTTTCTCTGCTCTGTTCCCCGTGTCTAGCACTATACCTGGCAGCCCTTGGGCCAAACGCAGCCTGCCATCTGGTGTTTTGCTTGTTTGTTTTCCAATAGAACAGTTTTATTGAGATATAATTCACATCACATACAATTCACCCATTGGAAGTGTACAGTGAAATGGCTTTTAGTACAATCACAGAACCTTGCAACTATCAGCACTATCAATTTTGAGACATTGTCTCTCTTTCCTTGCAAACTTTCCCAGCTGCCTGTTGCCCACTCCCACTCCCACAAGAAGCTGGCACAGGGCAGAGGGTGAAGAACATATCTGGGTGCCCTCAACGCAGCAAGGCAGCAGGGCCCAGTCACTTCCCAGTTTTCCCTAACCCTGACTCTTAGCCTTAGCGAACCATTTACCTTCATTCTGCCTCCATACATTTGCCTAATTCCAACATTTCATATACATGGAATTACAAACGATGTGATCTTTTGCCCCTGGGTTCTTTCACTTAACATGATGACTTCCGTGTGTATCCGTGTTGTACCAGGTATCTGTACTTTATCCCTTTTGTGGCTAAATAATATTTCATCATATAGGTACACCACGTTTTGTTTACTCATTCATCAGCTGCTCTGCTTTTCGGCTATTGTAAATAATGAACATTCAGGCACAAGTTTAATGTAGACGTATGTTTTTATTTCTCTTAAATATGTACCCCAAAGTGGAATTGTTGGGTCATGTGGTGACTCTATGTTTAACCTTTTAAGAAATGAACAGGGTGTTTTTCTAAATAGCTACGCCGTTTTTCATCCCCACCAGTATAAAGGTTTGAGGGTTCCAATTTCGCCACATCCTCACCAACATTTATTATTCTTTGTCTGTTTTATTACAGCTGTCCCAGTGGGTGCGAAGTGGTTTCCGATTGTGGGTTTTGATTTGCGTTTCACTGATGGCTAATGATAGTGAGCATCTTTTCATGTATTTATTGCCTATATAGGTCCCTTTCTGAGAAGAATGTCTATTTATACCCTTTGCACATTTTTAATTGTTTCATTTGTCTTTTTGCTGTTGAGTTGTAAGTGTTCTAAGTCCTTGATCAAGTAAATGACTTAGAAATTTTTTCTCCCATTCTGTAGGTTGCCTTTTAACTTTCCCAAATGGTGTCCTTTGAAGCACGAAGTTCTAATTTCAATAAAGCACTATCTATCTTTTTCTTTTATTCCTTGTACTTAAAAGTACAAGTGCCGTATAAGAAATCACTTCCCAAATCAAAGACTCAGAGATTCATATCTATATTTTCTTCTAAAAGTTTGTATTTTTAGCTCTTACATTTAGGTCTATGAGCCATTTAAAATTAGTTTTTATGGATGATGTGAAATAGGGGTCCACATTTATTCTTTTGCTTCTGGCTCCCCCATGATTTCATGCCATGTATTTTTATAAATAAAGTTTTATTGGAACATAAGCACATCCATTTCTTCACATATTATCTGTGGCTGTTTTCAAGTTACAATGACTGGAGCTATAGAGCTGAGTAGTTACTACAGAGATTGTATGATTCGTAAACCTGAAATGTTTATTATTTTTTCCTTTACACACATATACACCCACCCACATGTACATGCACATACATGTTTGCTGGCCCTGCTATGAACAACTTTTGCATAAGTAAATAAATTAAAAATGATATTTGGGTATATAAATTTATGACTATCAATAGTATTTCTAATGCTTGAAGAAAAAAATGTCCCTGGCTCTTGCTGAGAACAAACAGCTTCGATGACTTACTGTAAAAGAACCTTCTCACATGGAATCATGGTCCAGGTGACGTGAATTCAAGTCTGAGCTTTGACAATTGTATTAATCACGTTGGAAGAATCCATTAGCATCATGAGGGGGATAGCAATGCTGACTCTCTTATGCAACTGGGGCATTCGCATCCTTTTTTTCCCTTTCCTGTCTGCCTTGATAAGGTGACCCTTGATATGATGAGAATCCAGAAGTGAGCGCAGAAAGGGAATCCTTGTGTCTTCTACCTATGGCAGCAGAAACCTTAAAGCAGTTGTCAGGACAGCTGAATAAGACCTCCCACAAGGCTCCAAAACACTGTACTCAGCCTTGAAGAGAAATGTCCCCTGTAGAATCTCAGCCCCTCTGATGGAGACCAGCGCCCTTGCCTAGTGTCCCATTGCCTGCATCTGTGATATCTGTGATAATCTTCAAAGCCTCCCTACTAGGACATCTGATTTGTTCTTTGCTAAAATGTCTGTGGATGGCAAAGGAGCCCAGTCTTTGGAACTAGATGGAAATGGTTTCTAATCTTCCTCCTCCTCCTCTCTCTAGCTATGCAACCCGGGTGAGTTAATTTTATTCCCTTTGAGTCTTACATTCTTCATCTGAGAAACAAGGGAGAACAATAAATATATCATGTTATTGTGAAAATTTAAGGCGATGACCTAAATAAATCATGACCATCCAGGGCCTGGTGCATTGGAGGGGATCGGGAAAGAGGATTTATTGGTAATATTCATATCCCACTTTAAAATTGGATAATCCTCAGCCAGCCCGATCTGGATACAGCAGAAAATATATGACTTTTTCTATGAAGCCTTTTCTGAGGCTTTCGAAAGTATTTGTTCCCTCCTCTGTGCACATAGCACCATGTTTTATCTTCACCACAGAATTTCTGCCCTGCTTCTGTGTTCCCCAGGTGTTAATTGTCTTTAGATAACCAAAGCCTACAACAGCAGCGGCATACACGGTTCCCAGTAAGTATCTGAATATGTGCGTGCACGTTACATGTTCTTTTCTTCCCGCCTAATTGATGTGTCCAAGGGACCACAATTCAGAAATCCTTGGAATCCAAATGAGTAAGGTTTGTTCAGACTAAGATCTTCTACTCTAAGCTACTGAGAAACTCACACAAAATTCCAGAAGCACATTTCAGAAACTGGCTCCTTCTCAGACCCTGGAGTAGGTTTTGTGAGCTGTGAGCTGCACCTCCTCCATCTCCAGGTCTTCTTCTGAGGTAGAAAGCTATGGCGTCATCACAGCTCACAGCAACATCAGTCTCTCAGGCTCAAGAGATCCTCTTGCCTCAGCCTCTTGAGTAGCTGGGACTCCAGACACCTGCCACAATGCCTGGCTAATTTTTCTATTTTTAGTAGAGACGGGGTCTTGCTCTTGTGGAGGCTGGTCTTGCACTCATGAGCTCAAGCAATCCACCTGCCTCGGCCTGCCGGAGTGCTAGGATTATAGGCATGAGCCATTGCTCCCAGCCTTGGCCCCTACTTCTTCACTCAATTCATTCAAAGCTGCCCTCCTGGGAGCCACGATTTATGGGACAATTGGTAATTGGATTATATTCAAAAAAGCAAGCAGAAAGATGAAATTCAGTAAGTAATAGCTGAAAGGATCACAGGGTTGTAGGAAATTAACTTAAGAAAGCTGGAAATATGTGTAAAAGGATTTTACACATACCTAATGTTTATTTTAGATTAATATGAAGACGCACGCAATTAGGTTACATTGTTTGTGTAAAAGAATTTTAAATAAACTTACTCTTTGACTCACCAAATCCTCGCTCCTAGATATTCATTCTAAGGAATAGCTACATAAGTCCTCAATGATAAATGCACAAAGATATTCTTGGGAGCATTATTTTCTTAAATATCTGCGTAAGAATTAGAACAATCAAAATTTCTACAAGTAGAAAACTTGACTCTATCCACTCGACAGAACACAATGCAGGCAGCAAAAAGAATCTATTTTAGAACTTTCATAAACTGGTGTTGGGAGTTTAAATTGGCACAGACATTTCAGGAAAGTGACAATTTCCCTCCTAGGTTTATACATCCAAGAGTAAAGCCTTTTTAAGTGTATCAAAAGACATGTACAAGGAATCTCTGTCTGTAATCACCCCAAACTGTAGACAGCCTAAAAGTTCATCAGTATCGAAATGGATAAATCAATTATTATATCACGATACCATGGAGTAATATAAAAATGAAAATGAGCTACAGAAAAATACACGAACGAATCTCACCAAAAAATGTTAAGCCAAAGAACCGGGCACAGGAGAACACACAGTATACAATACATTACATGTATATGAAGTTCAAAATCAGGCAAATTAATATGTACTTGAAATAGGGAGAAGGGCTCCTGAGAAAGAAGCAAAGAAGAAGAGATTAGAAAAAGTACTAGAGAATGGGGCGGTGCCTGTGGCTCAAAGAGTAGGGCGCTGGCCCCATATGCCGGAGGTGGCGGGTTCAAACCCAGCCTTGGCCAAAAAAAAAGTACTAGAGAACGTTTCTTGGAAGAGGAAGCTAGCCAGGGTCTATGTATTGCTCTTCTTGGAGATTCTATACTTATTACCTGTGAACTTTTCTATATGTTTGTTACATTTCAGTAACTTTTTTTGTAAAGGACATAGGTCAAAGAAAGAAGCTTATAGAACAATACCTATAGTAATATCTCCTTTAGGTTAGAAAAAGAGAGATGAGTTTATGATTGGAAAATTCTGGTAATAACACCCACCAAGATGGCAATAGTGACTCCACTAGGCAGGGGAATTTTCACTCTCTGTCTCCTACATTTCTGTACTGTTGAATTTTTAACAACATCCATTACATTATATCAATATCAGGAGAGGAGGAAAGATGCTTATCTTGTGAAAAATGAAGAAAGCAGAGTCTTAATTCTGCCCTGTGGCCGGGTTGGTCAGCCCAAGGGAAACGGAATAAAATGAGGCTTGCAATTTATTCAACTGCCAACAGTCTCCCTTGGCTGCTGGGCGTGAACCACATCAACACACTGACCACAGCCTGGTGCTGTGCGTCCTTCCAACCTAGGGCATCAACATCCTTAGCACAGCACCCCAGGTCCCCGACTTCATTCCTGTTCATCTCCTCGGTTGCTAGGCAATATGTAATTAAATGTTAGAATGCCTCCTCCACCCTGGATACATTATCCTGGAAATTGGACTTTGCATCTGGCAGTCTTAGAAAGCAAAATTCCACTCCCTCGGCCCCCCAGCCTTTGGTTTGCAATTGACTCACAATTTAATTAAAATGATGCCAGGGACATCTGGTCTCCTTTTCTAGGAGTGCATTTTGCAGTTGGTCTTTCTGATGCGTTTTTGTTTGCAAGCCGTGGATTTATTTACAGAGACAGAAAGCCTCATTTTCCTCTCTTAGGTATATCTTTGTGATCTTATTAACGCTCTGTTCTGTGGGCCATGACTGTTCCTCTATACTGTAAACTTCTAATGGTCTGTATCTCCCAGAGCTCTGCTTAGCCAGTAAGTGGCCAATGTTGTCACCAAGACACCTGCCACCCTGCTGACCCCAGCCCGTACATATGGTACCTGTTCACTGCTGGACAATCCAGAACAGTCTCTACCTCCACCACCATGCTCAGGCCTTGTGTTTACCATTCACAGAACCCTTTGGTTAGCCATTTTTCTTTAATACCTGTGGTCCCCAAATAAATGTAGGATGAGTTCTTGACAGAGATAGGTGTGGCCAGAGAACTGAGCCAGGAGCTGACTGGGTGATGGCTGGCTAACCACCTGCCTCTGTTCCACCTGCCACTTGGGTGGTCGGACTTCTCTAGCATTTCTCAAACCTTACGTTATTGCTATAGTTTTGTGCTCTGTTCTGTATCCGTGCGCCTCCTATACTGTTATTTACAGAACATTTTCCTTTAAACTGACTCTCTTCCCATCCCACCCCCCAGTAAGTATGTGTATGTAGAATGGGGACTTTAAATTACTAGATGAATGGGAAGATATCATTATTCACCCTAAATAAAAGGTAACTATAAAAATGAGCATAAGCAAAAAAATTATTAACTTGTGTTATAGTTAGATGTTATTGTCTGCCAAGGCTCTATACCCAAAACTTCTTCTCTTTTTGTTGAAAAGGAATCAGTAAATGTTGAGAGCATTCCTACTATGTTGGAAGCATAGTAGCTCTACTTTGAGACTTTCTCCTTAGGCAATACCAGAAGGACCCAAGAGAACTGATAAGGAAGTGAGTCCCTGATTATGGGATAATTTAAAAAGACAGTGGCCTAAATAATATTATTGTTATTATTTTGAGATAGAGTCTCACTCTGTTGCTGTTGTCTTGGGTAGAGCGTTGTGGCGCCACCATAGCTAACAGCAACCTCAAACTCTTGAGCTCAAGATCCTCAACTTTCCAAGTAGCTGCGGCTACAGGTGCCTGCTGTGACACTCAGCTAATTTTTCTATTTTTAGTAGAGATGAGGGCTCACATTTGCTCGACTGGTCTCTAACTTCTGAGCTAAAGGAATCCTCCCATGTTGGCTTTTCAGAGTGCTGGGATTACAGATGTGAACCACCATGCCCAGCCAACCTAGATAACCTTGAAAGTCCTTCATGGTTCTACCAGTCATGACAGAATAGATTGAGGCAGGGGACAGGTCCATCTGCACTGAGGTGGGAGACGCTCCTTGCCTAATGTGTCTAACTGCACACAGCTGTCTGGTCACCTGAGCCATGAGATTCCCAGCCTTAGTTTTTCTGTCTAGTACTCCTGAGTAGAGGAGTAGATCCATATAGCTCTCTGCTGTAAAGAATATAAATCTAGTAAAACACCCTCAACCACACATTCTAGGACTAAAAGCATCATATGGTATTCAGGGGCAGGAATCATCCCAGGGTTCCCATGTGAACCAGAGCTGACCTACTCATTCCAGCCCTTTCCGGATCCAGCCAGTCTGTTCTCAGACCCACCTTTTCTGCCATGTGGCCCAGAATGGCCAGGCTATGGCTGCAAGCTCCATGGCCTTGCTTTTTCCAGCTGCTCTATTTCTCTAAGCACTAATATTCAGGATCGGTATTCTAAGTGACACAACTATAAACTGGCTCCCTGAGGTGAGGGGTTTATTCAGGGCCACTCCTGCACAAAGAACCTTCCAGCACAGCAGGAAGGGTCGCCACCCACAGTAACTGTATTGCAGGGTTGTGCCATTAGGAAGGTTGAGAACTACTGTTGTAGCACTTCTTGCTCAGGGAAACAGGTACAGGAAAGATGGTGCAAGCTGGAAGGGAAATAGCTGTCGTGACATGTATCTGAGACGCCCTCCCTCCTGCACTGGGGCGGTCTTCATGCTGTCTAGCTGGTCTTCACCCAAGAAACTGACCATCTGCCCTCTCCATCAGGTGGCTGACATTCACGACTATACAGAGACCTGCAAACTTGAGTTGTGATAACCACTGTCACCAGAAAGAAAGTGTGTGTGGGTGTAAAGGGAGGGGATGCTCTTAAGGAATATCTTTGATTCATGAACTAATTCATTCATTAGTCCAACTATGGGAGTAGACACGAGTTCAAATGTAGGTGTGGGTGCCACGAACTAGCTATTTTACCCTGAATACTTATGTGCACCTGTTTTCTCCCCTACAAGATTGGGATAGAAAAAAACCCAAGACTGGGATAGGGTCACCTTGCCAATGACCCTAAGTTGATGGTTTCTTTAAAAATAAAATTTAAAAGCAACAAAGATATTTGTGTCAGAATGTTCATTGCAGCCCAATTCATAATTAACTAGGTCATGGAAGAAGCCTAAATGCCCATCAACCCACGAATGGATCAATAAATTGTGGTATATGTACACCATGGAATACTATGCAGCCCTAAAGAAGGATGGAGCCTTTACCTCCTTCATGTTTATATGGATGGAATTAGAAAATGTTCTTCTCAGTAAAGTATCTCAAGAATGGAAGAAAAAGTATCCAATGTACACAGCCCTAATTTGAAACTCATTCATAGCTTTTATAGGAATGTCATAACCTAATTATAGCCTTAGAACATGGGAAGCGGGTAGGGGAGAGGAGGCGAGGGGGGTTGATGGGGAGGGAGGGTGATTGGTGGGGTCACCTATGTGGTTTATCTAAAAGGGTACAAGTGAATCTTTCTAAAAGCAGAGTATGAATGTCTTAACTTAATGACTAAGAGAATGACATGAAGATTATGTTAACCATTTTGATGTATTTCAAAATGTATATGAAAACAGCAC
>CAUYQV010064116.1:0-18934 GCA_963574575.1 Galagoides demidoff
GGCGCCTGTGGTCCCAGCTACTTGGGAGGCTGAGGCAGGAGACTCGCTTGAGCCCAGGAGTTGGAGGTTGCTATGAGCTGTGATGCCATGGCACTCTACCCAGGGGGATAGCTTGAGGCTCTGTCTCAAAAAAAAAAAGAATCCATCAGTTAAAAACTTATTAAGGCACTGGTAATAGGTTTTGTACATTGTTCTTTATCTCCAAGTATAGGGAGTGACCAGCAGGAAACCTGCCAAGTTTCTAGGGCCTGTGAAAAAGCAAATTCCAGAAATCCATCCCTAAGAACTTTTGACAGATTGCAAAGTTGGCAACTCTATGAAACACAAAACTTAAGTTAGATAAGCTACTTCTACATAACACTGGCTTTCTGATAATAGGGAGACATTATATTCTTCCATAGAATGATAAGCCTGGGCCTTAATTCCTCCCGCAAACTTTATTAACAATCAATGAAGTCACTAAAGAAATCATCACATTTCATAGAAATGATCACAGACCTCCCATTTGGAAAGGATATTGATTCTACAGAGATATGGAGGGATTGGTATTTACAATGGACTCAAGACGAAGCCAGGCCTCGGGATTCCCAGGTGTGCCATTTTCCACTCAAATGAATGATAAAAATGGCTTTGTTTTTACCCGCCCTCTGTTCCTTTTCAAGAACAAATATGAGAGCATCCTACTCTTTAGAATTTTATAAGACAGACTAACACAAATAACCTGAGGTTTCCCAAAAAAGTAAGGATAATAAGATTTTTATTTCAACTTATTTTTAAGCCAAAATGTCAAGGAAGGGCTAGGGAAGTCCGCAGGTCTGTTTGGGGCTGACGATAGAGTGGAGAAGACAGGTAAAGAAGTGAGGAGAGCCCCTCTACGTCTGCTTGAATTTTGTCTCCTCTTAGAAGAGAACGATCTTCCAGTTATGGAACAGAGAAAGAACATCTCTAAGTGGGAAAATCAATTGTAAGGGAGCAGCAGCTGCTCTGGATAAATTCCAGGCTGCTGGACATGCCAGGCTAGGAAATAATCCAATGAGAGTTCCTAACCACAATCCATCAGGACCTGTGGAGAATGAGAGGGATTCAACACAAGAGACAGGCACATGTCATTAGAATTTTTAATTTTCAAAAAGATAAATTCTACAATTTATACCCAGAAAGTGTTTCATGTTGCTCTTAGGTAAGATTCTAGAACATCTTTTCTAGAAGGGCCAGTACCTTGAAGAGGAAGCAGTGGCTTCTCTGAGCCAGTGTGAGTTCTCCAAGATAAGTCACATGAGAATAACCCCTCTTCGTTAGGTGAAGTTAGATGAGTTAGTAGACTAGGAGATAAAGAGCTATAATACATATAGCGTACAGTCTTATGATGAGACGGAGGATTAAGAATCAGATGCTGGGCCAGGAATGGTGGCTCACAGTTGTAATCCCAGCATTTTGGGAGGATGTGTTGGGAGGATCATTTGATGCCAGGAGTTTGAGACCAGCCTGGCAAGTTAGCAAGACCCCATCTCTACAAAAAGATTAAAAAAAAAAAAAAACTAGCTGGACGTGATGGTAGTTGCCTTTAGTCCCAGCTTCTTGGGAAGCTGAAACAGGAAGATCACTTGAGCCCAGGAATTTGACGTTATAGTGAGATATGATCACAGCACTACATGCCAGTCTGGATGACAGAATACTCTGTTTCTTAAAAAAAATAAAAAAGGATCAGATGCTGTATAAATAAGTAGCATTGGCTGAACAACTCTCCTGAAATTGATAAACATCTATCTCAAGTAAAGTTTGTACAGACACACCCAATTGTTCTGCCCCAAATTACCTTCCACTTTAAAGAAATGTGTACCAAACTTATGGATAACTTGTAACTTAAAGGGGTAGTGAATATGATAAATTTTAAACACTCTGAAAGACTCAGAACAGATGGTTAAATACAGAAAACAAAGAGAGATCAATATTAAGTTCTCTTTGTGGGATTAAAACATGGTTGCACAAGTCCATGACCAAGAAGTATGGCTCGGCTCAGCGCCGGTGGCTCAGGTAGGCTAAGGCGCCAGCCACATGCACCTAAGGTGGCGGGTTCGAATCCAGCCCGGGCCTGCCAAACAACAATGATGGTGGCTGCAACTAAAAAAAGGTGGCCAGGTGTTGTGGTGGGTGCCTGTGGTCCCAGCTACTTGGGAGTCTGAGGGAGGAGACCTGCTTGAGCCCAGGAGTTGGAGGTTGCTGTGAGCTGTGATGCATGGCACTCTACCCAGGAGGACAGCTTGAGGCTCTGTCTCAAAAAAAAAAAAAAAAAGAAGTGTGGCTCAACGGCAACACGTGTAGAAAGAAACTGTTATTTGGAGATGACAGTGAACCTGGAGCATCAATAGTGCTGTTTAGAAGAACCATAGTTTCAAACCTATTGTTTAGGGAAGAATTAGTCTATCTTAGGTTCTGTGCTAAGTGCTATACATGGACTATGCTGAGTCCTCAAAACCACCTGTGAGAGAAATAGATAAAAAACTGAGGTTGAACATTTAGGTGACTTATCTAGGACAAGCTTGAAGTCACAGAACTGTGAGCTTCTCCAAGCCTCATTCCTTCCCTAGAACAGAGGGGGTCTCAGCATTCTCTCACTGCTCGTTCCACACTGTCAGATACCTGGAAGACTACACTTTAAGAAGAAAATAGCAAATTGGAACATGTTTAGTATTGAGAGTAGGTGAAAGGATTCAAAATCATGTCACTGAACAAGGGCAGAAGAAACAAATTTTTCTCTTCCTACTTCAATTTTAAAAGGCTTTGAAGATAGGATACGTAACGAACTTCCAAAAATCGGAGGGGCAGAAATTGTCCAGGATGTCTTTAAAGTAGCAGAACCAAGTTAGGATAAAACTGAATTGTTTTTAAAAACCTAAGTTTTTCAGCTGGGCATGGTGGCTCACACCTGTAATTCTAACAGTCTGGGAGGCCAAGGCAGGTAGATTACTTGAGGTCACGAGTTCGAGACCAACCTGAGCAGAAACAAGACCCCCAATCTATTAAAAATATAAACACTAGCAGGGCATGGTGGTGGGTGCCTATAGTCTCAGCTATTCAGGAACCTAAGGCCTAAGGATCACCCGAGCCCAGGAGTTTGAGGTTGCTATCTCAAACTCCTGCACTCAACCCCGGGTGACAGAGTAAGATACTGTCTCAAAAACAAAAATAAAAAAAAAAACCCCAAAACTAAGCTTTCCAAACAAGTACCAGACATGGGGTGAGAAAAGTTCAGAAGGGAAAGCTGCTCAGTTGCTACTAAGCTGTCAAAGGTTTCAGAGAGAAATTGGTTGGAGCTGAGCTCTAAGCAATAGAGCTTAGCTAGGTAGGAAAAGGGCCTACACAAAATCAAAGAAGTTAAAAATGCACAGTATGTTCCACAGCAGTTATTAGTCCTAGCTACCTGTATTTTAGAATTACCCCTTTAGAAAATTATGCCAGCTCAGAGCCCATAGCTCAGTGGTTAGGGCACCGGCCACATATTCTGGGGCTGGCAGGTTCATACCTGGCCTGGACCTGGTAAACAACAACGACAACTACGACAAAAAAGCCAGGCTTGTGGTGGGCGCCTGTAGTCCCAGCTACTTGGGAGGCTGAGGCAAGAGAATCGCTAAAGCCCAAGAGTTTGAGGTTGCTATGAGTTGTGACGCCATGGCACTCTACCCAGGGTGACATAGTGAGACTCTGTCTCAAAAAAAAAGAAAGAAAAGAAAAGAAACGAAACGAAACGAAACGAAAAGAAAAGAAAGAAAGAAAATGATGCCAACTCCACCTGAGAAATTCTAAACCCAGGTGGTTCCAGTGATGGAGGCTTGAAAGTCTGGGTCAGAGACTCAAATAAATAACCAGTAGTTTCATGAATCACTGAATGCCTCCTACCTTCTGAAATTCTAACACTTGTTCATACCAGGAGGCTAGTGAAGCAAGAACAGGAGAATTCTAGCACCTTGGGAGGCCGAGGCAGGTGGACTACCTGAGCGCTAGAGTTCCAGACCAGCCTGAGCAAGAGCAAGACCCCATCTCTAAAAATAGCCTGGTGTTGTGGTGGCCGCCTGTAGTCCCAGCTACTCAGGAGGCTGAGGCAAGAGAATCGCTTAAGCCCACGAGTTGGAGGCTGCTGTGAGCTATGACACCACAGCACTCTACCAAGGGTGACAAAGACTCTGTCTCAAAAAAAAAGAAAAGGAGGAAAACAGTTGACAATGAATTAGGTGACAATGCATGGAAAATAAACAAGATCAAGGGCGGGAAAGACAGGAATGTGCCCCAGAAGGATTTTGCCTAAACCATCCAGCCGAGTGAAAACCACTTGATCTTCACCATATTTAGAAGTCCTTAATAAAATTTCTTTGCCCCTTGGAAATTATTTGTATCATGAAATTAAGAATAATCAGCCCATTTATGCTTTCTTCTTCCAGAGATACTCACTCCTCTTCCACATAGGGGCTCTTTAGAAGAAAAGGACCAGGGTCACCAGATAACCCACACATGTGGAATCTAAACTTTCATGTCTGAAATCTCTCCAGACTGAGCCCAGAGAGATAACTCCAAGTCATTTCAACCTGGTGATATCTGGCAATCAGGGAGAGATAAGGTAGAGATAAGGTAATAAGAGTGACAGCTGGTCATCTATTCATATGTCTGCTACAGACACAATACTGACCTGTTCATTATTGTACAGGACAGTTCATTCCCGGCAGTGTTGACCAAGACAAGAAAGGCAAATGGACAAATGTCTTCCTCTCTTTCAAGTCTCATGACCACATAGAATGTGAGGCCTGGAAGGTTCTTAGAGATGACCAAGTCTAATCCTTTCTGTCTTACTAGACAAGGAAATTGGAGCCAGAAAGGGTTCATACTTACCCAAGGTCACATACCTGGGAAATCACAGGAGACTCCATCCCTGCCTCCTACTCACAGCCTAGGGTGATTTCCACCCAGGTCACACCGACACCTCACTGCCTTCTGAAAGTTACCGCTACGACTTTATAAATACTTATTTTTTCATTTGCTATGAAGATAACCACCAACATTTTCTGGCACTTACTCACTGCCAGGCACAACTAGGAGGGCTCTCAGTAAATTAAATCACTGAATCTTCACAACAATCTGACAAAGCAGGTTACTGTTTTTATCCCCACTTTACAAAGAGCAAACCTGGGATAGAGAGGTCACACTGCCAGGACAAGGTCAGGGATGTCTAACCCAGACAGTCTGGCTCCAATGTCCACGACTTTGTTAGAGTTTATGAAATATGATTTCTTTAAATTATAAAATGATGGAAGAAAAGGAGTAAGCCTTAAGCACAAAGGGCCTGGTCACCAGTGTTCCGTAATAAATTTAAGAACTAACCCATAAATGTCATTAGTATATGCAGTATATCTCTTGATCATCTGTTTATTAAGTTAAGGGACTGTCTATGTATATATTTGAAGCATATTAGCATTTTAACCATATATTCATAAAAAAGTAAAGTGATCACATGCACAGCAGTCAAACATAGCTTGCCACTCAAAGAAGGCAAAATGTTATCTGCATGCCAGGGTCTCTTCTGGACACACTACCATGGAAAGCAAAAGTACCATTGCTGATCTCTGTCTGTGCTGCCCTAACTCAGAGACATTTTCTTCTGCTCTTAAAGAAACACATTTATGTTAACTTTCAATAGAAATCAATCCTTGAAATATTAATAACTGAGGAAAAATTAAATAAGAGAAAAACACCTATGAAGATTAAAATACATTTTTGATGGAAGTGTTCAGAACCAACATCACTGGGACAAATGCCCAGTATTTAATTATGTACTTGCGTTGCTTTTCCTTGTTTAAAAGGATGTCAAATCTCATTATCTTTGTTATCTAGGAGAAGAAGTCCAGGAGCAATAATAGTACAAATAAGCAAATTACAATTGTGCCTGAGATCAAATTTCAAGGGAAAAAATGAAGTCAATTATAGGGATGCACTATCACACTATCAAAGTTACATGACTTATTTTGCCAGCCAAATGTCTTAATGTGGAGGGTGCAAAAGTCCACTCTGAAAATGCAACAGATACTACAATCTCTAAAGTCGCAACAGTGTCACGTTAGACCTGAAATCCACAACCCAGAAAAATAAAGCAAAGAACAGAGCTGGACACATAGTAGGCCCTCAGCAAATATTTGTTGATGGGATGTAAATGAGGAGCATGTTCACAGAAAGAGAGGTGCGTGATAGAGGCTGTCAAAATGCCAAAACAGCAGAGTGATGCTGCGTTAAGCTCTTAGCAAAAGAACTGAGGATTATAGAAACTGGGACAAAATGACAGCACGCCATCAAGTCAAAGCAAAATGCTCAAGCAAGAAAAACACCTCTTCAGTCCAGTTTTGACTAAGAAAAATCTGGATTCAGGCCCAACAGGGTGGCATAATATTTACCATACATCTCCAGCATGGCAAACGTCACTGAATTTGGTGCGTTTCAAATGTGACACTGTTTTTAATTTAGCACCCTCAGCAGGAGTTGCCCAGCTTGACCCACTCTTCTTCACAACAAATCTTATTTAAGGTCATGGTAGGAAAAATCTTACAGCTACTCTGCTCCACTAAAAGCAACATAAATACAAATGCAATTAGATAAAACCTACATAAACCAGATCTGTCATATCTGATCAGCAAACTAAAGCATAATAAAATTATAGTTAGCCTGGGAGTTTTGAGAGTAATTTAGCTCCGATTAGTACCATCCCAGCCATGTCCTAATAATAAAAAATTTCCAACATTTATATCATGACCCGTTCGTTCTTAGGAGTCTGAACCTGGCCATAAACTCTAGCAAGACTTGAAATTAGAGCTTAAGCACCAACATAGTAGGGACCAATTTTGTCAGAATGTTTAATATAAAAGTAATAGTATATCCCACTATTTGTTTCAATACCCACTTAGAATACATTTCCTTTTCTCATGCAGCAAACTACTTATAAAAGAGGTCAGGTATCAGAGCTCACTTGAAATACTTGTCCAATTTAAGTTTTAGCCACAAGAGTAGTTTCTTATAAGAACACAGGAAAATATTCCAAACTCTTCTGTAGTACTCAAATGATTTCTTTTTCTTTTTTTAATATGAAACCCAAGTAGGGCCCCCGATGAAATTTTATAGAACGTTAGTTACCAGCTACTATTCTCGTCTTTACCTGTGAGTGTAAAGGTGCCTCTAAACTGCTTAAAGGACAGATGAGTACTTCAGAGGAAAGGCTAGTGAACACCTGTTACATAACCTGTTCTTGGCCAGACTGTATGGTTTTTGATAAGGAAGAAAACAGTCAAAAGCAGCACACACACTGACCCTCTGTTCACCATATTCCCATTAGCCAGGACACTCCTCTGAATCATACATCCAATAGCTAGCTCTCTGCCTCAGTTTCCCTAACCATCAAACACAAGGTCTGACACAAATTCCTATTTGATTGAAGTTAATCAGCACAACAATTACACTGAAATACTATATTGTATTAAAAATTCCAGAGGCTTTTAGTATTCATCTCTTTTTCTCCAAATACTCCAAAAGGGTTCCTTTGGCCATTAATCAAGATTAGGCAAATTCCTAATGTGCTTTAAGAACCTATATATAAAAACCCAGGACAGACAGAGAGAAATCTTTCCAGGTGAAGTTATCGCTCTGCTTGGATAGTCCTGTACAAAGTGGATGCCACGAAACCCAACAAAGGCAGGTCTTTGGTTTGTTTTTACTGCGAAAACAGGACTTGGCTTTTACCCTGACAGCTTCAGGGCCTAGCAACACAGGATGACAAGCTTTCAGAAAAGCAGGGGCCCCAGGGAATTCCACGCTCGTGTGGGTCCCGGGTAAACCCCCCTAAGTCCAGGTCTGGGGAGATTCGTGGAAACTCAGGCTGGGGTCAGAAGGGTTGAAGTTGTGCAAACACAGATGTTGCCGCCATATTGCGACCCACCCAGCTGTTACCAGTAAGGGGGCTCTGTGGGCTCCTAAAGATGGATTCTCTCTTGGAAACCTAACTGGTGTCTGGGAAACCAGAGCTGGGTTTCCAAGACAGCCTGAACCCCGGTTTCCGTACAACCCTGGACAGGCAAGGTTGCTTTCCCATGGTCTGTCATTACGACCCTTGGGAAACACAGAGCAAAAGGTTAGGGTACCACCAGACACATCCCAAATATTCAAGGGGGGAACAAATCCATACATTAAGCCTAACGAGTCCCAAAGAATTCCAACCGCCTTTCTCAGCCAAGGTAACTACAAATGCCTTTCAAAACACAGCAAATGTTTCCACACGAAATAAATGTTAGTGCATGTGTCCCTGAGCTTGAACTTGGTCTATGCTCCAGGATCTTGGCCCTGCCAAGCATTCTCAACCCTGGAACAGAAACATAGATGGGAATGGGGCACCTCAGCTCTCGGGGCTCTCCCTTGTCGCCGGGAGAAATGCCATTTTTTTCCTTGGCTCCCCAAGGACACTGGCCTGGCTTCACCCGCCCATCCCCCGGCCCCGGAGCGCAGCGGGCGGGGGAGAGCAGGGCGCCGCCGCCTTCTCAGTGCGCTCCCGGCCGCGCCGCCCGAGGACCCCGCGCTCCGCAGCTGCTGCCACCGCGCCGGGCACCGCAGCCCTCTCCGCTTGTCGCCGTTTCCGAGGGGCCGGGAGGCGGCGCCCATTCCTCTCGCCGCCGAGCACGCAGCAGCTCCCTTTCCCACGTCTCCTGATCCCCGCATCCCCGGGGACCCTGGAGAAAGCGACCCAGCGGATGCGAACTCAGGTGGACAAACTTTTCCAACCAGGGCTTCGGGAAAACGCGGAGGACGTAACCTCAAAAAGCATTACCTGGAGCTGTGGCCCCGCAGCTTCCAGAGCCCAGGCGAGGCGCTGCCGCTCCGCGCCCTGCCCGAGGGCGCCCCGGAACGCGCCCGGCCAGCCGCCAGCCGGAGCCCGGAAGGCTCTCCCGGGAGATGCCAGCGCCTGGCGGCGGCACCGCGGGCACAAGGGCGGAGGGGCGGAGCCGCGGCCGCGCTCCCAGCCGGGGCTGGCTGCGCCTGCCGCTGGTGCCGCCCCCGTCCTCCTCGCGCCTCCCGGCTGCCACTGGACGCCCCGCCTGCCCACCGCCCGGCCCCACTAGCAGCGGCCGCATCACATGGCGAGGCCCGGCAGCCGGCCGCGCCCGACACCGGCTCCAAGAGGAAACCTGAAGCTGCCCGGCTATGCTGTCTCCGCCAGCTCCCTCCCGCCGCGGGGCGGCAGCCGGTCGCCTGGGCTCCCTACCCGGACACCCCGCTGCGAGACGCGCAGAGGCTGGCGTGGTGGACCTGCCAGGCCAGAGGAGGGCCAGGCTGCGCTCTGGTGGCGGCGCCCGGGTACCCCATGGCCTGGCGCCTCCCGAGGAAGGAGCTGGGCTGTCCTCTGGCGAAATTTGTTGTGCCGGGTCCGAGGGAGGCTCAGACTGTCCTAGCTAAAACCCACCACACCCATGACATGATAGGGCCCAAGTCTATCACAATAGGAAGTATTATTTAAAACCCAGCAGACACCCTCTCATTTGATGAGGCTCAGGCTCCTCTGGCCCAGAGCTTTTTATTTATGCATGCAAGTAGCTCAAGTCATCATAATTCCAAAACTCATGAAAACCACAACCACTTATAATGAAGTCCCTGCTCCTCCCGACCACTTTTCCACTTAGCACTGATCACAGCTCCCAGCTGCAGCAGCCCGGTCTTACTCAAACATGCAGCTTGAGAAATAAAAAAAATTGCCATCCGACATTTTTGTAAACACCTTGAGTCTCTGCTTTGTTTTTCCTGGAAGACGGGCTGCTCAACAGAATCAAAAGGGGTGTGGCCCGAAGAAGCTAACCACCACCTCCACCAAGCCAGAAGGGAGCATCCCTCTCTGGCTGCCACCGTCACTTCTCCAGAGCCTTGGCCATTTATGCCTCCTTTCCAGCCCCTGCCGTCCCCAGCCAACCTTATTGATCCAGCCCCTGCTGTACCCAGACAACCTTACTCATGTGGATTCTGAGGGAAAAGGCCTAAGGTTAGCAAGAAAAGAACATTCTGAGTCTCTAGTCCTTAAGCCCTGTTTCAAGGCAAAGGTCGCCATTGGCCTTGATAAAGGGGCCCCAACATAGGCACCGACCTGGGTTGTTATCTTCCCCACCTACCCAAGCCTGGCCTCAGGCACTGCCATGAAGAAAAAGAAATTGCTGTTCATTGCCAGAATGTCAAGGTGTGCCAGATTAAAAACAAAAGCAATATTATTTTCAAAAGTAAATAATATGCCAATCCTAAAATATCTGCTGGAGGCTATAATCCCAGGACTTTGGGAGGTTGAGGCAGGTGGATCACTTGAGCCCAGGAGTTTGAGACTAGACTGGACAACATAGAAAGATCCAATCTCTAAAAAAGAAATATTTGCTGGACATGGTGGTAGATGCCTGTGGTCCCATTTACTTGGGAGGCTGAGAAGGAGTTTCCCTTAAGTCCAGAAGTTAGTTTGTTTGCAGTGAGCTGTGATTGAATCACCACACTCTAGCCTTGGTGACAGCAAGAACCTGTCTCTTTAAAAAGTAAAAAATAAATCAAATAAATAAAATATCTGCTGGAAATTAGTCGAGTTAACACACAAGACAAAAAATGGTTTCCAAATTCTGGTGAGTACAGTTGTTGATAAGTTGTCATTACTGTCCTTTTTCATATCACTAATGTTGAATCTACTTTTCTTTCTTTTTTCCTTCTTTTTTTCCATTAATTCTGTCAGGCATGTAGATAGAAAAAAAAAATGTGGGAAGAACAAATATTATAAGAAACTACCCCCCCTTCCCCACTAAAAAGAAACAAACTGGCAAAACTAGTAATTGTGAAACTCTCACCTGTTAGGACATATAATCATGCTAGTTGTTTTCTTGCCTTCTCCCAAGCCCTGAACTTGATCAATATTTAAATAAGTACTTGGCTTTCAACTTCTCTAGGTTCAAATATTAAGCCAAGTGTGTTCCAGCAACCTTAAAAGAAGCCGTGAGTGTCTAAGGCAGGACACTATCAGTTGTGCAAGCAACCCGTTGCATCTGATTGATTTCACTCCTCCAGATATAGGTCACTCAGGACATTGATAGCGCTAAGCTTGGCTGGAACAGTGTTTCTTTAGAATTCAGACAAAGACTATACTTTCTCTGTCCACAGACAAGGGACCTTCACTCAGCAAAAAAACCAGGCTGGCAATTCAGCTGGGGAAATTCTAACTTCCTAGTGACCATTACGCCAGTTTCCCAGCTCAGCTCTGTCTTTTCTAGAGATTCAATTTCCATTCATCCGAAAGGACTTCACTCCAGACAGACCTCCTCCGTAAGATCCTTTCTTCATTACCCAGGTTTATGTGACCCATTGGACTTTGACAAAACATAAAGGCCTTACCAGTGCAGCACTAGACTCTATTCACTGTCATGCCAGACAATTACAGGTTCTTATCTTGTCTTTAATTTGCCATCTCATGGAAAAAGACTATTCCTTATCTCTGTAATCTCTATAGTCCTAACACAGAGCACCTTTAAAGTACTTAATATTTGTTTATCAATTGAACTATCACATCAATTATGCAGAAGGAAATGCATGTCACAATTTTTAAACTTTTCTTTAATAGATATTAATCCCTCCAAATTTTATTATCTATTTGATTCTTTCCTGTCCTTCATTCTATTTCCTTTGTCAATAATTCTCAAAAATTGAATAATTATCAATCTGTGTTTGGCTATATGTTAGGAAATTACTAGTGTTTCTTTTCTTTTTTGGAGACAGAGCCTCTGTCACCCTGGGTAGAGTGTGTAGCATTATCATAGCTCATGGCAACCACAAATTCCTAGGCTCAAGCAATTCGCCTGTTTCAGTATCCCAGATAGCTGGGACTACAGGCACCCACCACAATGCCCAACTAATTTTTCTATTTTTTAGTAGAGACGGGGTCTTGCTGTTGCTCAGGCTGGTCTGGAACTCCTGAGATCAAGGGATCCTCCTGTCTCCCAGAGTGCTAGGATTTCAAGCATGAACTACTGAATGAGCTGTACTGGCCGGGAAATTACTAGTGTTTTTTAAGTGAGAGCATGATAGTAGAAGATGATAGATTTAGCAAACTTTGGAATTAGAAAAGGCATGACCTTGGGAAACTGAAACCTTTCTAAGCCTACGTTTCCTCTTCTATAATGTGGGCATAAGAATAGTATCTACTTGCCTGTGGCTCAAAGGAGTAAGGCACCAGCTCCATATGCTGGAGGTGGTGGGTTCAAACCCAACCCCAAACAAAAACTGGAAAAAAAAAAGAATAGTATCTACTATCATTGTGAAAATTCAATAACTGAAAGTGATTACAGGATACATAAGGGTGCAGAAAATGGTGACAGTTAATATGTGTATTTTAGAATATGAAGGTATTAGGAAAACACGTCAGAGTTTTGAGATAATAGAGCATATCAGACTCCAAGGCAATAAGCTAGTTCTGGATTATACACTTGGTTTCTCAGCCAAAAAGGGTTGTGGAACACATAGAAAAGAGGCCAACATGAAAAAAAAGGGGGAACAGATCTCCTGAGAAAAGGCCCCTAGTAGTTCTCAGTCTGGTTATGTAGAGCATCACCTGGGAAGCTTTAAAAAAAATTTAAAAACTTAATTCTCAGAAGCTCTCACCATAGCCATCATTTCAGAATCTCTAGGAAATACGTCCCAGCCATTGGTAGTATTTAAAGCTTCCCAGGTGATTCCAGTGTTCAGCCAAAGGTGGGAACAACTAGACTACAGAAACTGAATTTATTGCCACTGGAAAAGGTAAGAACTGTCCTCAAGTATGAGGTTAAAGGACTCTGCTCCTCCATTTCTGCTAATGTTAAACCATCAAGTGTAAACTTCAGGTGAGCAGTGCCTCAGTGTACTGCCCATATGAATCACCTGGGATCTCATTAAAACGCAGACCCTGATGGAGTAGCAGATGGAGCCCAGTACTCTGCATTCCTGACCCCCTGCAGGTGCTGCAGAGCCTGCTAGTCTGTGAACCATACTCCTAATAGCAAAATAATAGGGAGATTCACAGAGAAATAGTCATAGTTGTCCTAAGAGAAATCTTAACATCAGATGGCCCCTGTGGCTGGAGGAGTAGGGCACTGGTCCCATATACCAGAGGTGGTGGGTTCAAACCCTGCCCTGGCCAAAAACTATAAAAAAAAAAAGTCTTAACATCTCTGAATATCTTTAATCAACTGATATTTAGTGAGCACAAATCTTGCAAAAAATACATATTTTTTAGATTCTGAAAAAGGAGAATAGGCCATTTTAAGCCAGTTATAAGTAGGAAGTCTTCCCTAAAGAGCCAACTTACCCATCAGGGAGAGCAGGCTTAGTGCCTCAGGCCCATCATACTTATAGGTGCCCACAAAAATGTTCTAATTTCTCTGAAAATCAAAAGATAAAAATGAACTTTTAGGTCAAAGAAAATGTTTTAGTATATAATATTAATATATTTGTCTTTAGAGCAATGCAATAGTAAAACGTAATTTTCATTTTCCATTTAATTTTTACTTTTCTGGAGGAAGGGCTTATGAAGGCAGAAGTGCCCTACACCCACAAACGTCCTCACACAGCTGTGTTCTCAGAATCCATGTTAGTCCCTGGTGTTTTTAGCTAAGTGTATGAACCTTTCTGTGGCAGATATTTTAACATTGATATTTACGTGAACAGCAGGAAGATCATGGGGAAATCATAAATATGCTTCTTGAGCAGAGTCAGCTCCGTAATAAAGAGTTTGACGCTTCCCACCTGTACACGTTGAGGAGCATAGGGAATGCTCCATTGACAAAAAGTTGCTACTCTTTAGCTGATCCCTGAGGGTCTAAAATTCTGTCCTTAGAGATTTATTCCACTTCCAGAGCCAGTCTTTAGAGATTCATGCTATCAAGAAACCCTTTTTTAGGCTCGGCACCCATAGCACAGTGGTTAGGGTGCCAACCACATACACTGAGGCTGGTGGGTTCAAACCCAGCCTGGGCCAGCCAAACAACAATGACAACTGCAACAACAAAAAAAAATAACCAGGCATTGTGGCAGGTACCTTTATTTAGTCCTAGTTACTTGGGAGGCTGAGGCAAGAGAATCACTTCAGCCCAAGAGTTTGAGGTTGCTATAAGCTGTGATGCCATGACGCTCTACCGAGGGCAACATAATGAGACTCTGTCTCAAACAAAAAAACAAAACAGAAACCCTTTTTTGTAATGTTGACCTTCTATTTATGCCCAAGAAATTCCCAGGAACATCTCAGGGGATTCATTCTGAAAAGAAGACGATATAATGATGAAATTCTATTTTGTAGGAAACACCAATTCTGTCTAGTTCCTGAATTATGGTCATTCATAGCTAAAGAATGTTGCCATCATCACTACTCAATATGGACCCCCCAACAAAAATTACTGATTTACTATCCACTACCATGTTAGCCATGTGTGGCTATTTAAATTCATTAAAATTAAATAAAATTGAAAATTCAGTTCCTCATTGCAGTAGTCTCATATTGAATGCCCAAGAGCCACATGTTCCTGTTTGGACAGCACAGAGAGAGAACATTCCCATCATCACAGAACATTCCGTACTGTTTCAAAGGGCGTTGAGGGAGAGGGACCCACCTTTCCTTGAGAAATGCAAGCATGATTTGGGAAGTGTTGAAACTCCAGCTCAGGCACATTTTTTCCTACTTGTCAACATTATAGAATGTTATTATAGATAACAGAATATTATAGAATCTACAACAACGTAGATAATCAGTTACTGTGTTCTTTTCTAAACTTTTCTAACCAAAATTTCAACAAAACCAACTTAAAAAAAATTTTTTTTAAAGATTATGAGAACATAATAGTTATATATTTTTATAGGGTACTTTTTTTTTCTTTTTTCTTTTTATTGTTAAATCATGTTTGCGCACATTAATACTATCATGGGGTACAGTGTGTTGTTTTCAGACAATGTCTCACTCTATTGCCCGGGCTAGAGCATCAAGGCCTAGCTCACCACAACTTCAAACTCCTGGGTTCAAGTAATCCTCCTATCTCAGCCTCCCAAGTAGCTGGGACTACAGACACCTGCCACAATGCCCAGTGAATTTTTTCTATTTTTAATAGAGATGGGAGGCTGGTCTCAAACTCCTGAACTCAAGGGATCCTCCTACCTTGGCCTCCCAGAGTGCGAGGATTACAGGCATGAACCACCACACCCAGCCACATGTGATGTTTTAATATAGGTATATAAAGTGAATTAATCAAATCAGGATAATGGATAACCTCAGGCATTTAATCTTCATGTTAGGAAAAATCCAGTTCCACTCTTTTAGTTATTTTAAATTACATCCCAACTTATTGCGGATAATAGTCACTTTGTGGTGCAATCAAATATTGTTCGTTCTAACTACCTAACTATATTTTGGTAGTTAACCATTAACCATCCCCACTTTATCCTGCCTACCTCTACCTTCCCACCCTCTGATAACCATCATTCTACTCTCTGTCTCCATGAGATCAATTGCTTTTAATATTTAGCTAGGAAACCAACTTTTGGTTGACATCTCCCCCATCCCCACCCTTTAAGAGAGCCAGATCTTTTTGATTTGCCAAAATGGCTCCAGGTACACCTGGGTTGTAGCCAAATCCTTACATTTTAAACCAACTCAGAGTCTCCTTTTTGATCTCCAAAGCATACTGTATAAGACAGAGAAGCTGGATAATGCCCCAATGCACAATGTGTGTATAAATCTTCCATCGCTCAGCAGTTTTATTTCTAAGAGCCCCACTGGAATGCTCAGGTGTGGTGTCTGGGCAGAACAACTCAACGTCTAACATTTCTCCAATCCCCTAACACCTGCTGAACATTGACATGCACGAGTTAAATCCCAGCCCAGAGCAAGTTTTTATGGTTATGTAATAAGAGGTCTTAAGAAACAGAGTGATAATTGAGATACTAACACCATTTTAATTAGGGTGATACAACTAGTCACTGATAATACATGTGGGAAATAATGGGTGTGCAACTGTCATGTGGGCCGTGATTATATTTAAGACTTCTGGGGACATGACAGATGGTGAGAATGAAGCTCCAGTGTTCTGTACTTGATGTCATCTGGAAGCTACAAAATGCACATAAAGGTTTGGGCAGCTATTACTCATTAAAGAAGGTCAAGATCCTGTTTTCTCAGTTACAAAGGGCAGGCAGAGGAAGGGAAAAGACAGGAAAATCTATAAATAAAATTGGTATGAATCAGTTTCCCTCTCCCCCCAAATAACTATATAAAATTATTTTAACTAAGTTTTTAAAACTTCATTCAGATATGTTGGGTTGCTCAAAATGTATAACCCAAGAACTAAGTCTGGAATCTTGTCACGGAAGGGTCCAATATTTTTTTAAGTTCAATGCCCTGAAAATTCTAAAATCCAACTCAAAAGACCTAGATAGTCGATGCCAAGGGCAATCCCTGGGCACTGTTTTGTTGCTGCTGTTCTAAATTCTGAAAAGACTCCATTTCCCACTCTCTACTGAAAGGTGGATATTTGGGTAGAATTTTTTTTTGTTTTTTTTTTTTAGAGACAGAGTCTCCCTTTGTCCCCCTCTGTAGTGCAGTGTGATGTCACAGCTCACAGCAACCTCCAACTCTTGGGCTTAGGTGATTCTCTTGCCTCAGCCTCCTGAGTAGCCGGGACTACTGGCACCCACCACAACACCCAGCTATTTTTTTTTTATTGTAGTTTGGCCAGGGCTGGGTTCGAACCCACCACCCTCGGTATATAGGGCCAGCGCCCTACTCACTGAGCCACAGGAGCTGCCTTGGGTAGAGCCTTTTCTTCACTACTCTAAGGAGGCAGGCAGGCCAACTAAGCTAACAGAGACCCTGATACTCCAACTCAGCTAAGGAAACTTAATCATCCCTAACATAGAGAAGATAATTGAAAAATGTCGAGAGTTTTTAAATAATATGCCTTCTTGTTTTTAAAAGTGTCCTACCCAGAGCCCTATCATAAAAGGGAATGAATTCTCTTCAGTCAAAGAAAATTAAATGTCCACACTCTGATATTATTTCATAATACAAAAATTCATATTGAAAAATAATTTCAACCATGTGGAACAAATGAGCACGGGAAGCAGCCCAAGCAGAAGTGATGGACAAACCCAGGGAGCTAGCACGGCCTTCACCTCCTCCCATACACCAGGGGGCGCCACACTTCCCTGCCAAGGCCCAGGCAGTAAATATCTGGCCTTTATGAACTGTGTGATTTTGGTCACAGTCATTCAGTTCTGCTGTTGTAGTACAAGCGCAGCTACAAACTGTATGTATACAAATGAACTTGTCTGTGTTCCAAAAAGTTGTATTTACAGAAATAGGCAGTGGGCTGGATTTGACCCACAGGCCATTCTTTGCCTACTCCCTGCTTTAGACCATTGGAATAACCCAGAGAACTTTAAAAACCACTGATGCCTGGATGCTGCCTCAAAGATAGACAAGTCATGTGGAAGGCCACAACATAGCAAGAAAAGTCCAAAATTAAATTATCGAATTAAGCCATAGAAAAAATAAAAGATATTCTCTTTTTTTTCTTGCAGTTTTGATCTGGGCCAGGCTTGAACCCACCACACCCAGTATATGGGGCCGGCATCCTACTCCTTGAGCCACAGGAAACATGGGCAGTGCCTGTGGCTCAAAGGAGTAGGGTGCTGGTCCCATATACCAGAGGTGGTGTGTTGAAACCCAGCCCTGGCCAAAACTGCAAAAAAAAAAAAAGAAAGAAAGAAAAAAGAAAACAGATAGTATGGGGGAAAAATGAGAACTTTGCAGAAATTTTTATTAATATTCTCCAGAGGCATACAAGAAAATTAATGAGCCAGCAGTGACTCACGCCTGTAAACCTAGTATCCTGGGAGGTGGAAGCAGGAGGATAAATTGGGCTCAGGAGTTCAAAACCACCTGAGCAAGAGCTAGAGACCTTCTCTACTAAAAATAGAAAAACTAGTGGGATTATGTGGTAGATACCTGTAGTCCCGGCTACTCAGGAGGCTGAAACAGGAGGATCGCTTGAGCCCAGAAGTTTGAGGTTGCTGGAACTAGGCTAACAGCATGGCACTCTAGCCTGAGCAACAGAGACTCTGAGAAAGGAGAGGGGAGAGGAGGGGGAAAGGGAGAAAGAAAGAAAAGAAAGAAAGAAAGGAAGGAAAGAAAGGATCTATGAAACAAGAACAAGGTACTATAAAAAGGGAACAATCAGGGGTCAAGAAAATATACGTGGACCTTAACAATGTGGGACTTTTTTTTTTCTTTGTAGAGACAGAGTCTCACTTTATCACTCTAAGTAGAGTGCTGAGTCACAGCTCACAGCAAACTCCAACTCCTGGGCTTAGGCAATTCTCCTGCCTCAGCCTCCCAAGTAGCTAGGACTATAGGCACCTGCCACAACACTGGCTATTTTTTTGTTGCAGTTTGGCCAGGGCCATGTTTGAACTCGCCACCCTCAGTATGTGGGGCCGGCGCCCTACTCACTGAGCAATAGACACTGCCCAACAACGTGGGACATTTTAAAAATTCAACAGAGCATTGATTATAAAATTAAGAAAATATCCGAGGAATTTTTTTAAAAGACAAATGCATAGACAACATGAAATCAAAAATGAAAGTTTAGGCAGTGCCTGTGACTCAAAGGAGTAGGGCACCAGCCCCCCCCTCCCCATATGCCAGAAGTGGTGGGTTCAAACCCAGCCCCAGCCAAAAACTGCAAAAAAAAAGGAAAGTTTTCAAGATTAATCTCAATATCCAACATCCCAGTAAAAGAAGTTCCAACAGTGTGAAAGAAATGATTAAAAGATACAATTTTTTTTGAACTCAGAATTCAGGGAAACATCAGTCTGCTTCTAA
>CAUYQV010064119.1:0-30625 GCA_963574575.1 Galagoides demidoff
ACCAGCCCTTCACCCCTCCACCTCTCCCAAGGAGAACCTCAGGAATCAGAACTCTATAGGTACTAAACCTCCGGATCTCGGAGTGGGTGGGTGGGGACTCAGAGTTCAATGTTGCATGTGGGGAATATATACAGATTTATAAAGTTTTCCAGTTTTGTGCCTGGCCGGAGGGTGCAGTGGCATGCCAGCAGGGGTAGGAGGTCCAGTTTTTAGGGGGTTTCTCCCGTGAGATAGAGTGGGAGGAAGTTTGAACTCTGCTCGCTTCTTTGCATGGAGTAAACTGCGAGCCCTTGTTGCGGGGGAGGGGACTCCCGTCCGCTTGGTGGTGGTTTCTGTACCTTTTGGTTGTCTTTTTGGGGTCGCAGCTCGCCTCAGGAAGGTTGAAGAGTGCTCCTCAATCTTCTCTCTTGGCTCTGCTCCAAACCATCAGCTAAGTAGCCAAACTTCTGTCCTTTCAGCCTTCTTCTGGACGGGAGCTTCTGTAAAAAGCTGGCTGCAGTCCGCCATCTTGGCTCCGCCCCCCTAATATGATATTCTCAAATGAAAGCTGTACAAAAAATTGAAGTACACATATGTATCAATATGGGAGGCCTAGTTCCTTATGTTGACCACCTCCGTATGTTGACTAGTTTGTTACAGTCCCTTGTATGGAGGTTATACTGTATTTTCAAACTGTATATCTGATAGGGGACTAAAACAAACAAACAAAAAACAAATCAGCCACAAAAAACAAAACCCAGATCACCCCTTTAGAAAATGAGCTAATGACATGAATAGATATTTTTCAAAAGAAGATAGAAAAATACTGAACAAGTATATGAAAAAGTATTCAACAGCATTAATCATAAAAAATACAAATTAAAACTACAGTGAGATATCATTATATACCAATCAAAATGACTATTAAAAAGACAAAAATAACAGATGATGTCAGGATGTACAGAAATAAAAACTCTTGGGCAGTGCCTATGGCTCAAAGAGGTAGGCGCTGGTCCCATATACTGGAGTTGGTGGGTTCAATCTAGGCCCCGGCCAAAAACTGCAAAAAAAAAAAAAGAAAAAGAAAAACTCTTATACACTGTTGTTGGGAATGTAAATTAGTACAAACTCTAAATTCTATGGTAAACAGTATGTATAGTGCTCAAAAAATTAAAAATGGAATCACCATAAGATCCAACAATCACACTACTGAGTATCTACCCAAAGATACAAAAATATCTGCATGCAAAGATGTAGAATCAACCCAAGTGTTCATCATCAGAGGATTGGATAAAGAAATTGTAGTAAATATACACAATATACACAATGGAATACTTTTCTTTCCTGCATATATACCAGGTAATCAAGACACATATCCTCATATCCTCAGTTGGGGAGCTAAGTTAGAGTCCTCTTCTGCCACCTTTTTTTTTTTTTCTTTGAGACAGTCTCACTATGTCACCCTCATTAGAGTGCCTTGGTGTCACAGCACAGAGCAACCTCAAACTCTTGGGCTTAAGGGATTCTTTGCCTCAGCCTTCCAAGTAGCTGGGACTGCAGGCACCTGCCATAATGCCCAGCTCCCAAAGGAATACTTTTCATCCATAAAAAATAATGAAATCACATCTTTTACAGCAACATGAATGAGGACTTGAGGTATTATCTCAAGTGAATAAACTTAGACAAAGAAAGACAAATACTTCATGTTCTCTCTGATAAGTGGGAGCTAGATAATGAGCATACATGGAAGTAGAGTGTGGACTAATGGACAATGGAGACTTAAAGGGGTGGTAACTGGTGAGAGGGTTGACGATGAGAGGATATTTTGTAGGTAAAATGTGCACTGCTCCATGATGGGTATGTGAAGGCTCTTACCTCAGAATAATGCAATATCAGGATGGCAAAATTGTACTTGTACCCCATGAATAATATGAATAATAATTTTTTTTAAAAAATGCAAATAGGAGTAGAACAGTTTCTAAAGAATAAATTTTGATAAAAAATAATTCAACTATCATATAATTCACTGATTTAAAGGTATTATGATATGAAATTTTTAGACCATATATGAAGGAATGATTTCATGATTGTTTTCATCTATTGTTTCTCCTGAAATTACTATACATTCAATCACAATTCTGGTTTCTCAGGGCTGGGATGAAATGGTTTTCATGCTCTTCTCCTGAGAAAATAGCAAAGTTATTTTCTATTTTATTCAGTAGAAATACAGAAAAGAAAGAAAAAAGAGTAGGACATGATAACAAAGATTGATCAATATTTATTTATAGAATGCATAATCATTTATTAAGGGTATGGAGAGAAATAATTGAGAATCTTTAAGTTTTTTAAAGTTAACAGAATAAATTTATGTCTTTGCCCCCAATTATACTGAGAGTCATATATTTCTTATCATTTTCACTTTCTTTTTGTTCCTTATGATTAGTTATTTTTCTTAAAGTAGTTTACATATTAATTTTCTTGATTCCTGGTAGAGAATGCAGTCTATTTTCTTGTATTATTGCTCATTTTGCCTTTACTATTGTATGTTTTAGAATCATCTATTTATTATATTATTTTTAATTCATGTTATTACTTTTATTGTCAGGCTAGTAACTAGATGTCCTTTGAAGGGCATTTTAAAATGATGGATTTTTTTATGTTATGTTCAGAGATTATGACCTTCGCAATAATTAATTACAAAAAAACAATAACTCATCCCATGAGTTTGGTTGATCATTGAGCTCACATGTTAGATGAAGAATTGACTTGAAGTGAACACAAGGGATTTTAATATGTGCCGTAGCAAAATTTTTATGTTATGAGCCCTTTGATTGAGTCACAACTAGTTAAAATCAAGAATGAGCATCATCAAATACCAAGGATTTATATCTTTTAAAATGTGTAGTATTTATGTTATGCGCTTTGTTCAGACAAAAGTTCTTGTAGTCACTCTAGGTCTTCACAGGGAAGAAAGCATTTAGGTCTTTCAAGAAAAAAAAAACTTTTTTCTTGAGAAAATATAACCACTAACTCTTAACACTTTCTATCTGGAGAAGCAGAATTAATTACACCTTTGGTAGCATAAGGCACATCAGTGATTTTCTGGGGGCTTGAAGTGGAGTAATGCCTGAAAAGGAACACTGAGGGAAGTTTTGGAGATCATGTAAATATCCTTTGGCTGACATTTAAGGTGTATATATTTCTCAAACCTCATATAAATATACTGCTTAAAATGAGTTTGTTATATCATTATACTATGGTAAATTCATGAAAAAAATAGTTTTATGAATCAGGTTCTAGAGTAGACCCTGGGACACCAAGATAAAAATCAAGTAAGATATAACTGTTGACTTGTAAAGCCTCAGATCTTTATAACACAGGGCATACAAAATGTAAATACATTTTAAGTCTTTATTTCCAAAGACCATGTACTAGGAAATTTAAAAATAAATATGCACATATGGAACTCGTTCCAAGTTCTTCCTGGTATTTTAGCTGACGTCTAAAATATCACTATTAAAAATTATTTTTTTTAAAGTTAATAAAACTAACATTTATTGGCTGGTCCGAGTGCAGTGGTGTTTACAATGAATCGATCACAACCAGTTATAGATTTCTTTGCTCCTTCTCCACTCCCACTGCTTCACTTGACTAGCCTAAAAAAAAGAAAAAAAAAGTAAAAAAGAAAAAAACTAACAATTATTAGGTATGTTGTGGCTTATACAAACTTTTCTGTTTCCTAGAAATATTATAATTGCTAGGATATTTACCTTTAATGAACTTAGTCTTCTGGTAGATACATAAAATAAGCTTAAGGAAGCCTTCTGAATAAAATTTGCTTCTAGAAATGAAAACAAACCAACTCTTGCCTGAAGACCTGATGGGTACCAAAAGTACTCCTCTTCCTGAAGGACCATAAAGGGCATGACTCACATATGTAAGAATTCCTTAAAACTTCTTAATATCTTTTTAAAATTCAATCTTCCATTTTCAGTACATTGTTCGATGAACATATTCCTTCTTGGGAGCAGAGCCATTGTGCTATTAATTCTATTTCACTTTCTGAAAATCAGAACACTCTTTTGCTTAAATCTAATTTAAATAACACTTCCATTCCACCAATCCTATATAAATGTATGCATTTCTTTATGCAAGTTAAGTGAGAACTTGCATTTCCCATGTAGCTTTTTCTTTGCCTGAGCAATAAATTTTTAATTAATTCCTATTTTGCTCTACAGATTTCAGTAGATTGTGCTTACCATGAAAATTTGAATTTTCCAGTGAGATTATCTGAGGTCGCAGGGTCATTTGTTTATTGACATTGAGGGAATCCTGATAGCAGGTGACATTTTACATGCTCATTATGCACTATTCCTGGCTCTCCTGGTCACTATCCAAGTAAGTGAGTGTTCACAGTGCAATGTGAGTTCTGAGAAAATGTGCATTAAAGCAGTTACTTCTGACTCAAGTTGAATTTATTTTGTTATCCTGTCACTTACTATGTTTTGGTTTTTGGTCATTGTGTATACGTGCATATATTATTTAAATCTTGAGGCCTTATGATTCAGAAACCAAAATAAATTGTGATCGAAATTTTTTATAGCAAATAAAATAATTTCAATCTCATACTTTTGCTTTTATTAACCAAATTTTAGAATTATTTATCTTTTGTTTGTTTTGTGAACCTGATTGAATATATATATATATATATATTTTTTGAGATGGAGCCTCAAGCTATCCCCCTGGGTAGAGTGCCATGGCATCACAGCTCATAGCAACCTCCAACTCCTGGGCTCAAGCGAGTCTCCTGCCTCCGCCTCCCAAGTAGCTGGGACAACAGGCGCCCACCACAATACCTGGCCATTTTTTTGGTTGCAGCCATCATTGTTGTTTGGCGGGCCAGGCTGGGGATTCGAACCCGCCACCTTAGGTGTACGTGGCTGGCACCTTAGCCGACTGAGCCACAGGCGCCAAGCCAACCTGATTGAATATTATGAAAAAAATCATCTTAGAGATTAGATTTTGACGTAGACAGAGTGATTTCTGGCTGACTTCAGAAACTAATCTCTTAAATTCGCATCAAGTTTTGCCAGGTCCCCTAAAAAATCAAATGAGATTCTCTGACTTGGCTATTCAAAGGACAGTCACTGTGTTTAACACAAGTAGTATTTCTTTTCTGTATCAGTAGTCAGTATTTTACTGGACTAATTGTTTTGAGGCTATTGGTCATATAGTCTGGACAGAAATAATGAAGATATTGGTTCATAAAGTATTTGTATAAACAGGTTGTAACGGGCTGTGTGTGTGTGTGTGTAGGAGCTGGGGGTGAAAGGGGAGAGAGAGAGAGATTCTGTCTCTCACTTATGGATAGCTACTCTTGTCCTGCTTCTTGAGAATGTCTGCTTCAAGATGTTTTCTTACTCTAACCCAATTCCTATTTTTCCAAGGATAAGTAAAATATTAGTGACCATTTAAGAAGCTTCCGGCATTTCAAGTATAATACAAGTATATTTCAAATATAATTAACAGGAGTCCTGTAAAAAAAGTTTGGCAAAATATAATATACTTTTTGATTATTATGTGGAGGCCTCAAAATGAAATTATAAATGTAACATAACTTCTTCCATCATATATTTTCTGGCAAAGACCAAAGAATATAAAGCAATATCTTTTAAATAATTTAAAACATAAGTTTTATGCTCCCAACTGTATACTTTAACTATCACTTCTATTCTCAGAAACAAACTATCATTTCTTCGAGATCATCTTCAGAAAACTACCATTGAAGTACTTGGCTTCTAGAAACTTTCAAATTATATTTTGAAGTAGTCTTGAGATCACTATCTTCTATTTTCATAATTGGACTAAGGTAATAAGTAATTTATTTAATAAAAAATGGAATAAGAATTTACAAACTTAGAAAATACCTAAAGTAAGCCTAATATTTTCAGAGGGTTTTAGAAAACTGACAAGCTAAGATCCAAAACAAGCTCATGAATTCTCAGAGGAACTATTGGACTCTGACATAGAAACCATCCCAAAGGATTGTCTTCTGAGGATACTTGCAGAAATGGACCTCAGAAAAAGAGCTAATAGCTCATATTAGCAAAAATAAAAATGTAGAATGACAGAAAACCTACCCAATTGTTTTTATTTACTTATTCATTTATTTATCTATGTTTTAAATTAACATATAATAATTATACATATTTATAGGATACAGTGAGATGTTTTGAAACATGTGCAATGATAAAATCAGGATGTTTAACATTTTCATCATGTCAAACATTCATCATTTTTTTGTGATAAAAATATTTAAAATTCTCTCCAGCTAGTTTGAAATACTCCCTATGATAAATATTATTTATAATCGCCCTTCTGTACAATAGCACATAAGAATTTATTCCTTTTATCTAACTGTGCCTTGTAGTCATTGTAATCTTTTCTTATCTACCCTCCCCCTTCCACTCTCCAGCCCCTGGTAAGCTCTATTCTATCATCTACTTCAATAGTATCAGTGTTTTTAGATTTTGCATATAGGTGACGTGATGTACTTTTATTTCTTTCTTTGCCTGCCTCATTTCACTTTACATGGTATTCTCTACGTTCATCATGTTTACCCACAGTATTGCCACAAATGATGATATTTTACTCTTTTGCGGCTGAATAGTATTCCATTTTGTGTATATGACATTTGTTTTTCACCATTCCTCTGTTACAGACACTTGGATTTATTCTATATCTTGGCTATTTTGAACGATGGAATAATAAACATGAGAGCGGAGATGTTTCTTCAACGTCACTAATATCATTTCTTTGGGGTAGACAGCAGTAGTAGAATTTCTGGAAGTTCCATTTTTCAATTTTTGAGACCTCCACACTGTTTTTCATAGTGGCTGTCCTAATTTTACATTTCTACCAACAGTGTACAGTTTTCTGTTCCCTGCATCCTTACCCACATTTATTATTTTTTGTCTTTCAATAATTGTCATCTAACTGGGGTGAGGTGATATTTCACTGTGGTTTTGACTTGCATTTCTCTGATAATTAGTGATGCTGGGTATTTTTTCATATACATGTTGAACAATCACATTTCTTCTTTTAAGACACTCTTCAGATCTTTTTGCTCATGATATTTTATCTTGAAATTTAAAGAGGGTACAAATGTTTTGTTACATTGATACCTTTTATAATACTTAAGTTGGAGCTTTTAGTGAGCCTGTCATGAGAATATTGTTCACTGTACCTTAGAGATAAGTTTATACCCCTCCCCCTTTTGCTTATATTGAATTGGATTTTTTAATTTTTTTTATTGTTGGGGTTCATTGAGGGTACAAGAAACCAGGTTACACTGATTGCATTTGTTAGGTAAAGTCCCTTTTACAATCATGTCTTGCCCCCAAAAGGTGTGGATTATTTTTTAAAAATGTTTATATACATATTATTTTTGCTATTGAGTTTGTTGAATTCATTGTATATTCTGAATATTAACCTTTAGTCTCTATAGTGATGTTTTAAAGGAGAATCTAGCATCCACGTACTCTGTCTTTTTAATAAATTCTAAAGAGATTTAAATATAAAGATAAATGGATGATTATTATTTCTTTATGAAAATAATGTCACTGTTTATCCACAAAATTTATCACTAAAATTTTTAGACAGTACTAATTTCTAACAGTCCCAGTTCCATTTCTATTTTTCTTCCTATTACTATCCCTTTGGGTCTACTACCAACAAAATACTTCCTTCTTCTCCATAAAAATATTCCAGCAATTATTAAATTTGTAAATTGAACTGCAGATACATACTTTGTGAATTAAACTGCCAATAAAGTAATTTGCACCCTTTGTTTGTAGAGGTACCTTAAAATTCCCTTGTCATTGATAAAGTTATATGAGATTTAGATATTTATATGCCTGTTATAAATATGATTTAAAAAGAAACATTAAAAGTTAGGGGTTATTCTGAAACCTTTGTGAACAAAAAATTCTATTGCTATAGATTGATAGACTACTAGGAACTGGGTTTACAGAAGTTAACATTTGACCATCTAAACCATTTTTTAAGCTTGCTCAGCTTTTAAATGCTGACACTATAGATTTTAGACCTTTGAGACGGACCCTGATATAGTACAAATCATTTCATTCTCTGCTCTCTATTTCTTGTAGTACTTCTCTTTTGTCTTTAGAATAAACAAACAAGACTATTTAGGTCTGTTCAAAATTTGCAGTCAGTTTTATACCTCTTTTTATAGTAGTGTCTAGTCCAAACACCACACTTGCTTTTATTTTTCCAGGAGCTAATCTATTCTCTATGATAATTTTGTCTTAAGCCTTGTGTGTGTGTATGTGTGCATGCACCAAAAAAAAAACATGAAATTGATTTTTTTCTTTTTAAAAGTTTTTTAATTTCAAATTAATATGAGGGTATGAATTTTTAGGTTACATTCTTCTCACTTTCAAGGTAAAGTTCAATTGTAGCAGAGTCCCTCACCCAGGGAGGCGTGCTGAATACCCTCACACTGTGCACATCTGCTGAGATTCCACCAAACGCCCTCCCTCCTCCGGCCCATTGCCTCCCCCCTTTTCTTCCTCCTCCCACCTCTTCACTCCTTCCCCTGGTCAAACAATATTTGTGTTTTATCATTTGTACGAGCATCTGTTTATATGTTGGTTTCATGTTAGTATTGAGGGTACATTGGGTCCGTTTTTTTTGTATATTTGAGATAGTTTACTAAAAACAATGTGTTTCAACTCCATCCAAGTAAACATAAAAGATGTAATGTCTCCATTATTTTTAGTGGCTGAATGGTACCCCTCGTATACATATGCCATAGTTTGTTAATCCATTTATGGGTTGATGTGCATTTGGGTTGCCTTGATGACTTGGCAACTATAAATTGAGCTGCAATAAACATTCTGGTGCAAATGTCCTTATGGTAAAATGATTTTTGTTCTATTTTCTTCTGGGTAGATACCTAGTAATGGAATTATAGGATCAGATGGGAGATTGACTTTTAGTTCTTTGAGAATTCTCCACGTTTCTTTCTATAAAGGTTATGTAAGTTTGCAATCTGACCAGAAGTGTAGAAGTGTTCCCTCCTCTCCACATCCACCCCAGCATCTGCAAAAACAACAGAATTGATAAAGAGAATATACATTTGTTTGTCTTTACCAGGGAAAACTTAGACAGTAATGCCTCAGATTTTACAGTGGCTTTCTTATTTGTCTTTATATAATTTTTTCTTGATCTTTGTTAATCTAATATGTAGATTATTCATAGTCTTCTTTCTATATTCTGTTGATTTGGATATCTCTAAATCAGATTTTGTCTATTTATCTGTCTAATCTAGAAAGAAATGATTGCTCTTTCTGTTTTTTCTGTCTCTGCCTTTCTGCCCCCATCTATCTATCTCTATAGAGTTTTATATATGTGTAGATACAGAGGGTGCCAAAAACATATATGTATTTTAAGAAAGGAAAAACTATATTAAAATTGTAATACTCAAAGTATCTGATAGAAAAAGATAAAAAGAAGTTACATTTGACTTTTGCAATTACAATACTACACATATTATCATAATTTAATTCAACTTCAAAAAGTAATGCATAGATAACATCTCTTAAAACATGTATGCATTTTGGCACCCCTAGTATACATGTGTGTGTTTGTGTGTGTGTAAAAATGTACATGCATATGTGAATCTATGGAAAGAAACTAAATTGGCGAGGAAGGAGTGTAAAGTTTCTAAAAGTATAAAGCTGATGTTCATCATGCTGATAATGATTTGTCAATTCAACATAGAACTAAAGAAAGATTGTTAGCTATTCAAAATTACCCAAAACCTATCTACAAAAGACAACTGAGAATTTCTAAGATTCACTAGGTATTGTAGAAAATAGGTTGCAATTTTTCTAAAATAGTAAAACCCTTGTATGACTTGACTAGTAATTCTCTACACTTTCCTCACTTAATTAATAGACAATGTTGACTGAGATCCTCTAGGTTAGAGTACAACCAACAGAGAAAAAGTAAATGAAATGGTGATGCTAAAGTTCACAAAGACAGAGGTTTTCTCTTTTATTTTTTTAAATACAGAAATGGTTATGAGACCATAATGTAGCAGCCTACATTTGAATATTTTCCTTTTTTTTTTTTCTTTTCCTGTACGACACGAATCTTTATGTCTTTCTCTTGGCCTCAACTTCACAGCGATTTCTTACATTGGAAAACAGTTTACATAGTATTACTTTGTGGAATTTACCTTGATGAATTTCAGATTTCAATAGTAAATATCATCATAGAGTTGGTCAGATCTATTACCAAGTTAATGACAGTTGATTTTTCAAAAGTGGTATTTCTTCTGTATATTTAAGAAATAGTAGAAAAGCCATAATTTTATTGCTCACATTTTCCCTATATTATATTGTGTCATTGCAAAGATTTCTACATCTGTTTTAAACTTGCTAGTGATTTGATATGTAGTGTATTAGCTATACAATAGTGATAATAACAATAAGTAGAACTCCACACATAAAAAACATATTTGAGTAATTTAGCTACAGTTTTTTAGATATATTCTTTTTAATGTGGTAATTTTACGAATCAAAAATATAAAAAATTAAAAAATGAAGATACAGTCCCATTTAAAATATGTAATAAAATGTGAAATTACTTACTCTTATCAAAACTTACCACTCCGTCAAGAGTTTAATATTATTTAGCTTATTTTTAGGTCTATGAAATCATGTCCCTATCTTGATATCTCCATACACACATACAAACACATATAGATAGGTAGACTCTATACACAAAAAGGTCATTATTTAATTAAAGGTACATTGAATAATAAATGTTTATTCATCTCTGATTTATAACTAGATCTTTTCATAGGCTGTAGATTAATTTCCCTATTATTCATTTATATTTTTAAATTTATTGACAAAAATCTATCCATCTTATTCCTTGTAAACATTTTATTTTTATCTACATTGGGTATTTTATTCTATTCTCTGTCCTGACATTCGTTTTGTCCCCATGTGGTAGGCTTTATAAGTCATGCTGTTTAAGAAATATTGTATTTTTCAATATCTTCTCTGTATCATTTAAAAATACTTTTCAGAAACTCATCTCTGTCTTTTTTATCAGTTTTTCTATGTAATTCATTAGTTTTTTATTTATGTATTTTTATTTTATTTATGTATGTACTTTATGTATTTTTATTATTTATGTATGTATTATGTATTGGTTTCTTAAACTTGCTTCATATCCTTGTTTCTTACATTTAAAATTTAATTAATAGATTTAAATTTTCTGACTTAATATTAAAAGCTCTCTTTAATAATAAAAAGTACCTTTCACTATATCCAAGTTTGAGGCACTTTTATTTCAAACCTTCATCATGTATTTTTAATTTGATTTACAAATTTATTTAATTCATAATTGTTTTATCATATTAATGTTTGAATTTTTTCATATATCCTTACTTGTAATTTCAGTTCTACTTACATTTTGATGCTAAAGCGCTCTGCAACATAACTATTTGGACCTTACTAAATAGTCTTTGTGATAGTGCATCATCTACATATTGTAAATTAAATATCAAATTCAAGACCCTATATTATAAATCATCAATTTCTTTCTTTTTTTTTTTTTTTGAATATTTTTCCTCCTAGGGTTTTATTCTTAGAATGCAGTGCTGTCATAACTCATGGCAACCTCCATCTCCTGGGCTGAGAGGATCCTCCTGCCTCAGCCTCCTGAGTAGCTGGACTTCAGTCATGCAGTACCATACTTGCTTGGCTAACTTTTGTATTTCTTGTAGAGACCAATTCTCACTCTTGCTCAGGCTGGTCTCAGACTCTGGGCCTCAAGCACTCCTCTAGCTTAAGCCTCCCAAAGTGCTAGGGTTATAGTTGTGAGTCACCACAACAGCCATGGATGATTACTTCCTAAGGCTATGAAACTCCTACTTCTAGGCCAAGTCAGACAAAACAATGTTAGAAGGGACAGCAGACTAAATGTGGAACTCACAACTTGCCTTTTACAGTTCTTTATATTGGCCAAGTAGAAATTTTCATATAAAGATGAAAAATATGATGTTATATAAACATTTGATCATTTTTGTGAGTATAACATTTTCAGAAATTAAACTTAGTTACTTCATCTAAAGAAGTAGCTTTTGTCTGATTATGGCTGAAATGTTAATGTTTTCCCTTTTCTGCTTTTGTTTAAGACAGACATATTTCATCAGTGAGGCATTCACTACTAATACTACAGATCTCACTTTTCTTTTTTTCTTTTTTGATGGATAAAAGCAGTGATAATTAAGTTTAAGCTGTTCAGCACCTCTCTTTACATGTGTAACTTCTCAAGCGCCCCATTACTAGTTAACCACTTAATGCCGGAGGATGGGAATTCCTGACACCAGGTAACATCTCATCAGCACGAACAGCTGGAGCCTGAAATGGAAGGCACCATAGGGACTAATTACCTGAAAAGATTTAAATAGCAAGTATCTACCAGTATCTATTTTCACAAAAAGCAAAGCTGTGTTAACCTAAGTAAAAACCTTTGTATGTCTAAGACTAATGTTTATTTGAAATGTAAATATTTTAAAGTCTCTCCCCTGTAATGCTACCCTGTGACAAATTATATCCAGGTCACTTACCTCATTCACTGTGTCTTTTCCTGTGGTATTATGAGCTTAACTAGCTAAGTGGAACAAGCTTGATGTGGCGAATCTCAGGGATCTGTGTCAGAGAACACATGAGTTTTTTCATAACTGCTGTGGCGAGGCCTAGAGAAACTGTTTGACTGTATTTGACTAGAAGATAGTTAAACATTTGTCAGCTGTGTTTGAAGAGGCATGCTGATCCCAGGGTCCCTTGACTCCAGAGGATCTGTGAAGTATGTGAAATTATAGGCAATAGTTTGTATGAATTTACATACATGTATTGTTTTCAGGGGGAGTAAAGTCTCTTGATTGTCATATTCATTCTAAAGTTTGAGGAAGCCTTCAAGTATTAATGCCACATACAATCCCCTCTCCCATGTATTAAAGACCACTAACCTATGTGTTTCTTCTTTTCTAGAATTATAGAAAAGTCACCTGCACTATCTAAAATGTATATTCCTAAGAGGAAGAGACCGACTCATCGGACAGAAAGGAAGAGAGAGAGCTTAGTAATAACATAAAGCCAGATTCACCTAATCAGATCAATATGCTACTGGCAGAATCTTTTGGCCACCTGTGATAAAATGAGAAAATGCAGTGTTTATAATTTTAAGAATTATATTTTAATCTGACATGATATTTCGATTTATTTACATCTTAAATTGATTTCTTTTTTTTAATCTGGTAGTGAAACATTAGTGTGGGTGTTTGTCTTTATAATCTTCCATGGTAGAAGGCTAAAGAAAGCTGGGCCAAGGCTTTTCTTTATTCAAAAGTTACAAAATCTAAAGTTTGGGCCCTAAAGCTCCATAACTCTCTGACTCTCCCTGACTCTTCACTCTTAAATCCCCCACATAAGTACATACAACAACATTGAAAACCATTGTCTACTCAGTCATTGGATCTAGGGTGGTGAACCATCTAGGTTGTCCATGATTGACTAGTTTCTTGGAATATAAAACTTACAATGTAATAGAAATCAGCTTGAAAACAAATGAACTGCACTGCTATCAACAGTAAAACTCAGTGATTAAAAAAAAATCAACTGGGAATTTGGCATACATGGAGACACATGAAAAATAGGTATAAGAACAGCAGAATTAATAATTTTTTCTTTGACTTCTAAGTCGTAGTTTTATCCCAGATCATTACTGTCAGTTATCTTAAATCACATTAATTATTGCACTTTTATCTAGGCTGAATCCTGGTAGTTTATGAATAAATACTAGAAACATCAGTTTCTAAAATGCCATCCTAATGTAGATTTTAATGGTGTATATTTCTACTGCAGCTTCCATGGATGATGTTTATGTTTGGGGCACATCCATGAACAAGGAGGTAAGGAGGCAATGTAGGTGTCTGTCGTCACTAACCTGCAACATTACCTACTATGCGCAAGTCAGTGTAGCTTTTAGTCTGGCACATATAAATGGTATTTTCAGGGCAATTTTATACTACTTGAAAGGTGAGACTTTTGTCATTTTAAGGTTGTAAAAATAAATGAATTCTTTATGTCTTGTATTTTCCATTATTTGAACAACAAAAGATATGCAGGTACATATGGTCATAATATTTACAAAATGTACCTCACTCATATTTAAAATGTGAATAATTTCAAAAGGGCATAAATGTGATGAATAATTTTGGTAGTCAACTTGACAGGGCCATGGTGCCCAGATAATTAGCCTAACGTTATTCCAAAGGTAACTGTAAAGGTGGCTTTTAGTTAGTGTTAGAATTTAAATAGGTAGACTCTGAGTGAAGCAGATTACTTTCCATAATGTAGCTGGGCATCCTACAATCATTTGAAGGCCTGAAAAGAACAAAAAGCAACCTCCCTCCCAGAAAGAGGAAATTCTAACAAGATGGCTGCCTTTAGACCTGGACTGAAGCCTATCCCTGCGTCTTTAGCCTCCCAGCCTACCTTGCAGATCTGGAGTTGTGTTTCTACAATGTGTGAGCCAATTTCTTAAAATCTCTCTCTCCATACATATACATGCAGAGGGTGGCAAAAACATGCACACACATTTCAGAAGATGGTATCTATCTGTTACTTTTCAAAGTTGAATTAAAAGTACTGTTACTGTTCAAGTGTACCTAGACATGCTGCGCACATCCATTGACCAGCCATTCACCCACATTTTGTCAAGAATTGATATACTTCTGACAAGCTCTCTTAGCATGTGTATACATTTCTTCAGCATTTCATGTGTTTACATCTTGTTGATTTTGTTTCTCTGGAAAACCCTAATGCTGTTTGTATCCTAGTCCAGGAATTGTTTATCTTATCAGCAATTTTATTTTCCCACTTTATAGCATGTTGAAGGGCATTAGAACCTGTATATCATATCAAAATGTTCATAGCTATAATTTAAAAATATTTTTAAATTGCTTTAAATTATCATAATCAACAGAAAATCTTGATTTTTCTCTTAAGAAAGATGCCTGAATGAAACTAAGTTTGAGAAAATGATGATTAAAGGCAAATATAAAAAGGGATATATTTTGGGATTTATGTTGGGATAAACAAGCAGCTGTTTGTTGGTACATCACTAGCACACTGGATTTATGTGGACTTAGGAGAGATGTGATTATTGAACTGCAGTAAAGATTGAAGGTGGTGTTAATCCATACAAGACTTCAGTAATATGAAAGAAGCTGAGAAAAAAAAAAGCCTAAGGAAAAGAAAACTGAGTTTTAACAAAGTTTTTAGAACAATATATTCATTAATTATAAAATGAAGAATGGGTATATGTAAAAGATGAAAGATGAAAATCTGGGCTCGGTGCCTGTGGCTCAAGCAGCTAAGGCGCCAGCCACATACACCTAAGGTGGCGGGTTCAAATCCCCAGTCCGGGCCCGCCAAACAACAATGATGGCTGCAACCAAAAAATGGCCGGGTGTTGTGGCAGGCGCCACCATCTTTTTCTTTTACTCTCATATACCATTAATTTAAATTTTTGTTACTATTAATTGTATCAACTATTAATTGTATCAATCTTAAATTAGTTGCATGAGAAAAAACATAATATACTAAATCCTGGAATATAAAAAAATCTTAATTTAGGCAAAAATCTGAGCCCAACCATGGTTGTAAAAATATGGTTTGTGTCTCTAGATTAAATAATTTCTCTTTCTCACTGTTTGAAACAAATACACATGTGTGCATATATGTATGTATGTGAGTATTTTTATGTATGAGTATATATGTAGTCACACTAAGAAAATTATTATTTTCTTTTTCTTTTTTTTTTTTTTGTTTTTTTAGACAGAGTCTCACTCTGTTGTCCTTAGTAGAATGCTGTGGCATCATGGATTACAGCATCTCAAACTCTTGGGTGTAAGCGATTCTCTTGCCTCAACCTCCCAAGTACCTGGGACTACAGGCTCCCCACACACACCCGGCTATTTTTGGTTGCAGTTGTCATTGTTTAGCAGGCCCCGGCCAGTTTCAAACCTGCCAGCCTTAGTGTATGTGGCTGATGTCATAATCACTGTGCTATGAGTACCAAGCCTATTATTTTCTTTGATCTCTTAGAGTTTAAAAATAAGCATGGTCTATTCTCTCAATTTCTAAAAGAATAAAAATGATAGCCTTTTATAATATCTCATTCCTCTAGGTAAGGAACACGTGATATGATCATTCTTTGGCATACCATAGAATTATTTAATTACAGAATTATTTTACATTTATAATTCTTAAGGTATAGCTGAAGACTTTTTTTATAGCATTTCATTTGTCTTTGTAAATTTTTTTAAAGTCTTTTCATGTTAACTTTATCTCATGTAGAGAAAATTCTAAGCTCAGCCTACACTTAACTTTTTAAAAGTTAGCCTAATCCTTGTGCTAAAATATCAATCAAGTTTAGGAGTTTTCTGCTTCTCCTACTTTAGAATGGAGAGGTCTTGCCTTTGATCTTCACTTTAGAAAAATTAGAGTAGGGATAATTTATGGAAAATGAAAGCAGATTAAAGAAGAGAAGATTTGAGGTCTGTATTTATTTATTTGATCCCACGCTTCGTAGCTTCCTTTATATCTTGTTATTTATGTTTCAAGAAAAACTAGGGTTGTGTTTTAAAAAATTGGCATCAAAACACCTATAAAGACTAATTATAAACTTTTCTTACTGTGTTTTTAAATCATACATGAAAATGTTAGTGTTTTCATTAATTATTATTATATTTGGATGATTTATTTTTATTCATATATTGATCTTTTTTAAATTTTCATTTAATCCAAAGAAGCAAGCTTATTTTTCTTTTACAACATAATATTTTCTATGTAATATTAAGCCGTTATTACTTTTAGTGAGACTCTTACCATTAAGTTGCATATGTGTCTAAGAAGATGAGTTATGATGGTTCCTAATTTTTTCATGATTGTAAGTCATTTAGAGTATTGTGCACTTACGCTGGCAAGACATTTTCATATCTTGATTGAACTGCTTGAGTGTTAATTTTGTTTAAATTTCCACTAGATAATTTTGTATATTTGCTAGTCATGCTTTAACAGCTCATTGCAATCACGTATGTAAGAACAAGGAGCTTATGTAAGAATGTTCAGCTCAAAATGTACATTTAATACTAGTTCTACCAGTTCATTATTTTCTAATAACTTACTTTTGACTTTCTAGAACACTTTAAATAATTTTTCTGAGTATTTTTCAAACACTTGATATTTTGACGTTAGGTGAATTTTTTTATAAAAAGTCTCCATATTCTCTATATAATGTAAGATTTTAAAAACTACACATTTATAAATAATACTCATATTCAATATGCAATGTAAAATTCATTTTTATGTATATTTAAACTAACATGGTCATCCCACTTATTTGTAGGTTACTGCTCAATAACATATACTTTAAACTAATTAGGAATAATAATATTTCATTATCTGTTGTTTGGGCATTAATTTTTTAATCTATGATTGTACATCATTGCTGTTGGAAGAGATTTGATTAAAATTTACTTTGGTACATTTTTCTGTACTATTTTTCCACATTTTCGAGTGTCATTTTAATCAACTTATGTAGCTATTCCTCAGTATTACTGTTTCAGAAGATTTAGCTTTATGACAATCATTTTCATATAAGTATATTAAGTAATAGCATAGAATTGGATAATCTAAATCATTCTATTTTATGCTATAATACTTTTCAAGAAACTCATCATTCTTTAAGCATCTCAGTTATTTGCATCTTGAGAGGATTAGGAACTTTGCTGACTTACTCAAACTATTTCATGAATTAGTTCAAATAAGAGGTGATTATTGAGAAAAAAATTTCTAAAAATGTTATAAATGCTGCCAAAAAATCATTTTATAGAAATAAACTATAGAGTGTGGTTAGAAAAAAAATTTACCTAATTTATTAGTGATTTTCTAAGAACTATATTTGTGGTAAATTTAATACATATCTTTGGTTACATATTTCTTGTTTTTGGTTTTTCGAGTCAGACCTTCCCCTAGGCTAATGACATTATTCCACATTCTCTATGTGTCATTTGGTATTGTTGACCTTTAATTTAACTTTACTAGGTCTTCAGATATTGTTACACATTTTTGAAAAATTGTACTAAAAGCTTTCTTACTTGGCTGGTCAGAAATGGCCTATCCAGAGTCTTTTTATCTTACTGGAGTTACTAAAACCACTGACTACTAATTTTCTGAGAACTGGCTTATAGTAAAATATATTAACTATTTTATAAAATATTGTTTGTATTGTTAAATACTATAGCTGCTTTAAAATTATTATTATGACATAAAATGCTGATTTTCATACCATACACAAGTGTCATAGCATATTGGAGTTTTATATATTGAAACTTGTGAAAGCACAATTAATTTGTATTGCAGATGTGTAGAAACTCATCTTTGGATAGTAGAATACCAGAGACACCAATGAATACTACTATAAAGACTTTAGGCCAGTACCTCATAATAATTAATAGATTATTATTATTATTTGCTTTTCAACCTAGTGACTATATGTCATATGTGGAACTTATTTGATCTACTATTTATAACCCAAATGATTTCCACAGTTTAAAAAATGTGCTCATTGGGAAAATTCATCATTTACTTATAATTTGATCTGAGGTGTAGAAATTACACTTCTGATGGTTGAGAATAATAATTACAACTTGTAGGCATAGAGGATAAAACATCATACTTACTACAACAGTCACCAATATCATAACTCATCTGAGGAATTACTGGTGGGACCACATTTTTAATTACACTTAGGGAGTTTCTGGCCCACCCATGTGTATAGGAAACGGCAGCCACTGTCCTAAACTGGCTCCTACTGCCTGGCTCTCCACTGTTTGCAATAATACAAAAAGTAAGCATATTAAAACTATACTGTTCCTCCAGACTTCAGCTTGGCATGGCTCTGAAATCATAAATAATACCATTCCTCCACCTGACCTACCTATCTGCACGCTGCCTGTTGCTACTCAGTAGTCTAAATGGGTGCAATGGACTACTTGCAGAGGAGAAAAACCTCGGGTACTAGTTATTACTGCCTATGGAAGCGTCACTGATTGGGGACCCCACAGGTCAGTCTTAGATAAACATCTAGGTAGTGAATGACACTGGGATCGGAAAAAACACAATCACAACCATAGCCAAACATTCCTCTATCATTTGGGATGGGGGAAGTATGTCTTCACCTATGCCTGTGCTGCATGGAGCCACATAGCATCACCTTTGGAAACTTCCTTCAGCTTTTCACCATTATTTGCTTGGAGAGGTAATATTTCTGTTGATAATAATAACAATACCATGTTAACTTTCACTCATGATGAGTCCCATTTTATCAGAGCCTGTGTGAGACTTCCATATTTATTACTAAAAGGACCTGTTCAATGGCATCCAAAGGACTATTGTTACTTGTTGAAACTGTACTTTGTTTACTTGTGTTAATTCCTCTACTCTTTTTAATCACAATCTTGAAAACATTTATGTTTTAAGAGCTCATGCAGGTATCTGGCTGCCTGTTCAGATGAACCACCCCTGGCAAGACTCTCCGTCAGCATTTCTTCTTCAACATATCATAGAAACTTTAAAGAAAAGAACTAGAGGAATGAATGGACTCATCAACTCCATTATTATAGGTATTATTGCAGTAACAGCCACAGCAGCTACTGCTGGAGTGGCCTTTCATCAAAGCATGCAAACGGTTGATTTTGTTCAAAGCTGGCGTAAAGACTCAGAAAGATTGTGGTCTGCACAATGAAGAATAGATTCTGAAATCAATAATAAATTGATTGATTTAGAGGAAGCTTTAGTTCTTTTAGGAGATAAATTAGTTAGTTTACAAAGACAAATCAAATTATGTTATTATTGGAATATTTTTTTGTGTTACTCCTGTACCTTGGAATAATTCTCATTTTGACTGGGATAAGGTGAAACAACACCTTTTATCTCAAAAAAACATCACTGCTGAAATTATTGATTTACAATAACATCTTTCTGATACTTTTGCTAAACAATTACAATCTATTACAGGAGATGAGACTTTGCAAAGTATTTCTGATAGTATTGCTAATATTTCACCTTTTCCTTTTACGAAAATCTTCTCAAGTACTACTGGTATAATCCTTTTGCTTATCTTTTGTGTCCTTTTACTTCTTTGTATAGCAAGAAGAGCCTCCCAGAGAGAATGACAATTGAAACAGACAAATGCAGTTTTCTCCTATGCAAGTCAATTTTTAAAAACAGAAAAAGGGAAATATATAATATTAAACATCATACTTACTACAATAACCACCAATATCATACATAACTCATCTGAGGAATTACTGAGAACAAACATTCTCCTGGCAAGCCTGGAAATCTCTTGTTACTTGGAAGGCAAGCCACCAAGTAACTCAGGAATTCTGAAGGAGCAAAGTTTAGTCTTGTAATAGTAAGGCTAATGTTAAACATTAAGCATTTTATGACAGTTCCTTGAAGGATTAGTGGAGAAAAATTGCATGTAGTATTTTGGAGATCATTTCCCTTACCGCCCTTGAAGATCATTACTCTCTTAGCACCTATGAGATCATTTCCCTGAGCACGCAGCCCCTGCATGTCTTTCCTTAGTAATCTTTCCACCCATTGTGTATCTTCTGAATAAAAGGACTCTGCGAGAAGTGCTCGGGGCTATCCTGCACCTATGGTTAGCCTCACCTCTTGCAGCATGTACTGTCCATCTATGTCTTGTGTGATCATTTATGTGGCCTTGATATATGGGTTTTTTTATATGAAATTATACATTTAGTCTGATAGTACATATCAAGATGTAATATCCAATACATAAAAAACCTTGAATAATTAGTTCTCTAGGTCAGGGGAGATTATAAATTAGACCCCCATCTTTGGGCACAAATAGGCCACAGGCCTCCCCTTCTAGGCCACATCCTGTGAACTCTAGCAAGGTCACTAACAAGGCAACCTGAAAGGTTGTGGGCAGTTCCTTTTTAGTAGAAAGTATGCACCCCAATTTCTTGCCTGAGGCAAAACTGCAAGGACTGTATTCCTGCACTAATTTTAGGATTATTTTAAAACTATTTTCTGTCCTCAGACCTCTGGTCTATTGTGAGACAATTCCCCAAGACTCCTGCCTATAGTAAACCCCTCAGACTGAAGACCTGGGAGGTTTCCCATTTGGCTCTGCTGCTGGAAGTTCTGTTCCGCCTCTTTTGCTTATCATGCTTGTCAATCTTTCTCCTTGTCATTAAACTCTGTCTTATTGCTTATTCCAGTAACATCAAACTCCTAGGTACAAGTGGTCCTCCTGCCTCAGCCTCCTGAGTAGCTGGGACTATAGGCACCCACCACAATGCACGGTTAATTTTTCTAATTTTAGTAGAGACAAGGTCTCCCTCTTTTTCAAGCTGGTCTCAAACCCCAGAAATTAAGAGATCCTCCCGCTTTGGCCTCCCAGAGTACAAGGCTTAGGATACCATGCTAAACCTGCAATGGCATATTTCTTTTGTGAGATTGTGTGAGACTGAGTAACCAGAAATGTGCTGACACATTGATTTTGTGTGACTCTCAATGTTATAAATAGGACTCATTCAGGACTCTGGGCTACTGTTGGCCTGCTGATTTCTCTTGGATTAGAAATATGTGTTTGAGGTATTGGTAGACTTTTATACATCTACGTTTCCAACACAATATCACCTCTGGTCTATAAAACCTGACTCACAGTAAATTCCTTAATCCTCTATACATCTGAACCCTGATGCCCACAGCCCACTCTCTTAGCAAACTCCATGCTATGTGTCAGACATTCTGCCATGATGCCACATATTTATTCTATAATTTTTCAAGACTCTTATTCCATATAGCCAATTGACCCTAAGTTTTTTATTATCTCTTAACTTTAATACATATGAAGATATTATGGTCTCCCTAGTCAGTCTTTTGTCATGCCAGAGAAGGGATGGACATAACTTCTTGAATACAACCACTCTTTTTTGCTCTGTGCACAGCCTCCTGCCTAACCTGTCTGCTCATGCATGGATGACAAGGATGTAGCCATCACTGAAAGTATTCACATTCTAGAAATGAGATGATTATGTCATAAAGAGTTCAAGAGAAAGCATCATTGAAAGATGTGTTGTTGTACATGCTTATACTATCACATTTTACATGTTATATATTATACATATACATACACATATATATTATCTTAAAAAATGAGGGCTGTTAATATATCTGGGCAGTTTGAGGTTCTATCCGTACCCCACCTATTTTTACTTATACACCATTCCATGTACATAGGTTCAATTCCAAATTTCCAGCAACTGCACTGTTGCATCTCTTTCAAAGGGAACATCAGTCAGAGCTCAACCACAGAAGTATATACCTACGTTTGTGTGAACATAAATGTATATGGCTTAGCATTGTCTTGGTCTTGGCTGACACCATCCCAGAGGTTGTCTAAGCATGTCTGAACTCCATACCTCAGGCAGAATCAGGCATAGAAGGACATGGCAACCTGGAAGACATGAGCAGGTTCAAAACTCTTGTCCACAGAGAGAATTTCTTCTATTTCAGAGAAGGTTCAGGTCCACATAGGAAGCCTTCCAACAGATTTGGTCAGGATCATCCAGATTATCCTGGATAATCTTTACTTAAAGTCAGCTAAGTGTCAGTTAAATTGCATCTGCAGAATTTCTAACAGCAATGCTACATTAATGTTTGACTGAATAACGGAGGACTGTAGTCTAGTCAACATATGACAAAAGCCATAACACAGGGCTTTCTCTGGTGCATAAAGAACTCTGCCTATGTGCGGGCCACCCTCCAGAGCCAGGCTGATGACTGGTCCCTCCCAAATATCCCTCAATCAATAATGAGTATTGGTGTAAAGTACCTCAGCTTTCTAGCCCCACAGACAAAATAACTCCAAAGTCAATATTTCACACTGGTTCTCAGAGTTTCTCAGTGGGATTAACTTCTGGCTGCCTACCGGAGTACTTATAAAATAATCTACCTTCACTTTGCTCCTCACAATTCCAACTCTTCTACTAGCTTCTCCTATGATCAGCTTCCCAAAAAGCTACTTTCCCCAGAAACCCTGTATCCAAGTCTCCTCTGAAGAAAGGCAAATTAAGGCAATAAGTCACATAACAATACGGTTTAACCACTACCAAGAAAATATTAACATATTTAATATGATTATATTTAAAGATTGGCACATTGTTAGGTAAAAGATAGCTCAATGTATGAATACCTTTAAATGTAAATTTTACCTTTAGAAGTAAATTTTTTAAATGCACCCACTTTATGTTTCAAATCTGAATAATATATATTTCTAATAAAAACATAACCATGTTTTATTCTTTGTCTTTTCATGATTAAATTAGTGATGTAGATGTAAATATATTGAGCACCATTGATTTAACATCTATGCCTGGAATACATTCTGGGGTTAAAAGTTTATATAAAAGGGAAGAAGGTGGTCTTGATACCTAATCAGAGTTGTTTTTTTCTTTTGATACAAATACCATATGTATATGGGCAATTCAATTATAAACTGCTGTCATTCATTTATATATTTTTATTACCTGAATTACTGAATCATGGACAAGAGTAGAATAGGAAGAAATGCACAGGAAAGGGGCATTTGACTTCACTGGCTTGTAGAAACTCATTTAATTTTCTATTAATAAGTGAGAAAAAATTGTCTAAAAAATTTGCAATGACCAATATTACCTGTGCCTGTTTCAACAAGTAACTGGAATACGTAATGTGGATTTATTGTCAATAGCTTGAGTGTATTTTTACTAAAATCATTTTAAAATTGCTAAAGATTTCATTGCATTAAAAGACATTTTTGTTTCCTTAACTTGAAATCTAGTCTACCTTCTCTGAAAATCATCCTCAGTTCTGATCTACTGCTTTTGGTAAAATGTAATTTACTGCTATGTATAAACGGGGGATTATAGAAAAATTCAAGACGTCTTCCTAACTCTACTCTCATTTTTGTGTCTGCTAAAATAAAACTAAGCCAGTATGACTACAGATTAGGTTATTAAAATAGTACATGTTCAAGGTTATTAAAGTATGTGCAGTAAAATGTAGCAATTTTCCTGCGTTTACCTTAGTAAATTATGGGTTGTTTAATGGATTGTTTAAGAGTAGAAAATGAAACTTATTTCTTGGAGCAATTTAGTTTGTTCGATAGATTAGTACTCTTCATGATATTGTGTTTAGAAAAAAGTGTATAACAAAGTTAGACTGAAGACACTATAAACCACTATTATAGATTTTTAGAGACTATTTGAAAATAACTACACAGCTTTGCAACCCTATGCTACTGTTCGTATATCTATGGATTTTTATTGGAACATCTGCTTTGTGAAAATAATAACTTACATTTGAAAATAATTCAATAGAACACCCTGTCTGAGAATTTAAGGACATGTGTGAAATTGTTTTATCTTCATTTTCTGGGGGCTTCAGACGGCTGATAGAGAGTGCAGAGAGCACCTGCTGCAGGGGTAACTCATGGGATACTTGTCAAATTGATTGTGCTCAGAGACAACTGAGACACGACAGAAAGAGAGCTTCTAATCACGTTGTATTTACAGTCTTGTTCAAACCTAGAAACTGTAATTTAGAACTGAATAGCTTTGATGGATATTTCGGGATTTTTAATGAATAGATTATCCTATTAATTCATATATTTCTTTCTAGGTGACTGAAATGGATTTCCATCCAGGTTTTGTTTCTTATGTCAAGAAATTTCTGATTGAAGAAGCAACAGATTGATGTATTAATTTTGTAATTAATGTTAAAAGTAAATTGTCATATCAAGGATGGTGAAATAAAAGCCATGCTACTATGTCACATTCTCCTTTTAAAAATGGATTGACAGTGTTTTTTTTTTTTTTTTGGTCTGTATGATTACACAATTTTCAATGACTAAAACTCATGGATGTCTTAGAAGGTAACTGATGTTTTCAGTGAATAATGCAAGTGATTTAAGCATTACAAAATTCTTCATAAATGTAAAGATTCCATTTTTCTGAGTACATGTATATTTTATCAGTTTGTACTATTGTCATGACTTTCTTCTGTTGGCTAGAACTCTTTCTTCACATAAATGTTTGAAAATAGAGCCTATAAACTAGTAGAAGAAACCTAAAGAATGCAAGATTTTTATCCTTGTTGGATTGTTTAAGAGTAGGAAATGAAATGACTTTTATTTTTGTTGTTGTTGGTTTTATTGTTGACTAAATGTATGTAATGAAAAAAACACCAATGAAGAAAAGATTATAGTAAAAATAAAGGTGATTAATTAGTATGTATAGTTAGATATCCCAGAAGGACTACAGTGAATATGAAAGCCAGGTAACTGAGATTGATGACAGCAAGAAGAATGATGAGAACTTTCTTTTCCCCGATCTTTTTTTCACTCAGTTCAAGTTGAACTATTAACAAGAAAATCACATGATAAAGAGGATATATCACTGTGACATAAAAATCATTTTGAGGTGTTTTGAGTTGAGAATCAACAGATGCAAAAAGAGGTTTTGTCTTAACCCTTATGGCACATTTGCCTAAAAACGGAAAATTTCCAAAGAAATTCAACTGCCATAAATCCCCCTTAAGGGAGGCTTCCTGTACTGGGTTATCAGAGATTGACTTCTATGGCTAAGGAGAATGAGTTGGCACAGGCAGGGGAAGTAGGAAAAACTAACCAGGTCCACTGACATACCACCATCCAGTCTCCTAAAGCCATTTTCAGTGCCCAAAGTTCCTTTGCTATTCTATAACTGTTCCTTCTCCCCCGCTTCCTATGAAAATCTTATATAATCCAAATTCTAGACACTTCAGCCATCTTCTGTGCCAGCTTCCATGAATATTATTTATATGAATAAACTTTGTTCTTTCTCCTATTAATGTATCTTTTGTCAATTTAATTTGTAGGCCTCAGTGATGAAACTAAGTGGGTAAAGAAAATCTTTTTCCTCCCCAACAATGACAATGACAATCAAATAATCAAAATCAGAACCTTCAGCTTCTGTTTCTTCATTTCTCTCTCCACTTCATAGCTCCTCTATTACTTCAAATAATCATCTAAAAGGCTTATCTTGCTCCCCTTTGTTTCTTTGCCCTTTGCTTCCTCATCTTCCTAAAACTTGTCATAGCAATATCAATTATTCTCAATTATGAACTTAAGTTATTTTGTGACATCCAATAAAAGCTTACTTTTCACTCACAAAACCAGAGGGAAGTATTTGTAGGAGCGTATTTCTGTTAGGTCTGAAGGAGGGTAACAGGTGGCAGGAAAATGGCTAAGGGCGGAAAGCAGGAACCAAATTGTATTTAGGAACAAAATTATGACTACAAACTGTTTCCCAGTGGGAAAGTACACAGTTTAAACTGACATGGGGCTCATTACCATCTTATTAACATAGCATGAGTGGAGTTTTCATGAATGATTCTGGGAAGACCCATGAGTAGTCAAGAAAACTTATAAGTAACTACTCTGTTATTTAATCGGCTTTGTAAACTGTTATGTATGTAACTCCAACCTGTTAACCAAATCAAAGGCAGGAAACAGCAACCACTCCTATCAAGAGATAAGTGAGAGAAATTAGTGAGTACACAGAAGGCAGTGTGTGCTCAGACTTTGGGATTTATTTCCACTCACAGAAAATGGCTGGTTTCTCCCTCTAAGATGTACTTTCATTTTGTGATAAATGTGTGTGCAATTGTGTGTGTGTGCAATTTGTATCTGTGATCTCTCCATCATCTGCTTTGACTTGGTATCAATACTCATTCCGACACCGCGAGCCCGGGGACCAGGGAACTTCCAGACAGACCTAACATTTTCACATATTACTGAAGCTGCAACACCCATTGGCTGAACCAGCAAATAATGAGAATGGAGGGCACAAGGAAGTTCACAGCCCTTCTCCTTGAGGTTTCATTCTCATCTTGTCACAATTGTGAATGACTTGAAAGTATTTTATAGGCACTTCAATTTGCATTATTAGTTTGTGTGTACACAGCCAGGGTAATACATGTATATTCATTATTAGTACCAGAGCTAGAGAAAATGGTTCCTTAAATAATATCAGATATTTCTGAATAGACTCAATATTTAAAATAGTATTATATGCTTCACTTAATAATGAGTGTGTCCTCTGTTAATACACCTAAGCATTAACATAAGTAACATAAGAAATATATCTTCATATTTGGCTTAATCAATCTTCAGACTTACTGGAAAAATAATGTTTTTGCCTAAGGCTAGCTGATCTATCCTTGCAATGCATCTCCAGTCATAATTGCCACATCATTGCTGCTACACCCCAACGCCCTAAGGAATATGAATACCTCAAATATTTCCTGCAAATTTGTGGCCCACTTCTTCTGATTAAAGAAAATAGCACTCATTGCTGGTATGGTTATACTTGTACTTAATGACATCCTCCCTATCACTTCCACACTTTCTATGTGGCCAGGTGTGAAATAAGATAGTCAGGATACTTTGGGGGGGAAAACATAGACTTTTGTTTTTTTTCTTTTTAGTTTTTTGCAGTCATAATAAACCACACTGTATTTTGCTTGCTTTTCTTTTCAAAGTGGAATATATAAACATTTGTGAGTGGCAGTCAAATTGGTTTCTTTTAACAGTTATGAAAGTTGATTAGCAATAAGTATGAAGAGGCTTAAAAAAACGTAGTCAGAAAATAATGGCATTATTGAAACATTTTTAGTTAGAGGAGTCAAAATGTCATATAACTTGAGTCTTAGATTGAACATTTAGAATAATACTCTTTTTTAAAGTTTTACTTCATTTTTAACTGACACATAATTGTGTACATTAATGGGGTACATTATGGTGTTTTGATACATGTATGCATTAAGCAATGATCAAATCAGAGTAATTAGCATATCCATCACCTCAAACACTTATCTTTTATTTGTGGTAAAAACATTTAAAATCCTCTTTTCTATCTACTTTGAAATAGATGTATAATTATTCCTCCTCACTGATTGTAACTTTAAGCCCAGTGACCAACCTCTACCCAACCCCTCTTCCCTCTACTCTTCCCAGCCTCTTATTACTACCATTTTGCTTTCTATTTCTATGAAATTAAATTGTTTAGATTCCACATATGAGTGAGATCACATGCTGTTTGTCCTTCTATGCTTGGTTTATTTCATTTGATATGTCCACTAGCATTATCTATATTGTTGCAAATCAAAGGATTTAATAATTTTTGTGGCTCAGTAGCATTTTTGTACACTCAAAAAAACAACAAAATTGTGCAGGTATTATTTATGACCACAATGGTATAAAACTAGACATCAAAAATAGGCAAAATTTTGGAAAATATGCTAATAGATAGAAATTAAACAACATGGTCCTGAATTAAAAAATAGACAAATACAAATATTAAAATATAAATTAAAAATTTCTTGAGACAAATGGAAATGGAAATACAATATACCAAAACCCATGGAATACAGTAAGTATTATATTAATAAACAACTACATAAAAAAAAGAAGTATGTCAAACAATTTAACATTACACCTCAAAAAGCTAAGAAAAAATAAAACATTAACAAACTAAACTCCAAATCAGTAGAGACAAAGAAAAACAAAAATCAGAGCAGAAAAAAATGAGAGACTAAAATAAATTCAAAATATCAATCAAAATGGTGATTTTTTTTAAAGATAAACAAAATTGAGAGACTTTGAGCTAGATTAAGAAAAAAAAAAGGAAATATGACTCCAATAAATAAAATCAGGACTCAAAAGGAGACATAGCAACAAATAACACAGAAATACAAAAGATCACTAAAGACCATACTCCAATAAATTGGAAAACTTAGAAGACATACTTCCTGGACATATAAACCTACAAAGATTGAATTATGAAGAAATACAAAACTGAAACAGATCATATGTATAATAAAATTAAATCAATAATGAAAACAGTCTCCCATCCAAGAAGATTCCAAGATCTGATGATTTCAGTGCTGAATTATACCAAACAGTTAAAGAACTAATAGTAATTCTCCTCAAACTATATCAAAATCTGAATGGAAGAGAATTCTTCCAAATGAGAAATCTTCCTTGTATGAGGTCAGTATTACCCTAATACTAAAATCAGAAAAGGACACAACCGAAAAAGAAATACAGACCAATATCCTTGATGAATATAGACGCAAAGTTCCTCAACAAAATGCTAGCAAACCAAATCAAACATCACAGCATAAAGATAATTCACTGTATTCAAGTGGGATTCATTAACATGATGCAAAGAGGATTCAACATACATAAATCAATAAACATGATACATCACATAAGAGAATGAAGGACAAAAACCCATATGATCATGTCAGTAGAAGCAGAAAAAATCATTTGATAGAACTCTAAACAAATTAGGTACAGAAAATATAATCTGACACAATAAAGACTGCATATAACAAGAACATAGCTAACATCATACTGAACCAGGAACATGTCAGGATCTGCTTTCTGACACCACTTGTCAGGGGTGGGACTGGCCAAGTCTTGGGCGGCTTGGGTAGGTTCTGGATGTGGACCGCTAAACTACCTTGTTCAGGAACAGTTTCTCTTGGTTGCCTGAGGGCTATCTACTTTAGCTGGAGAGAGAGAGAGAGAAAGAGAAAAAGAGAGAGAGTGAGAGAGAGTATCTTAGAGAGAGTAAAGCAGTCTTCTTAGAATAGATAGATCTTAGTCTTTAGTAGAGCTTGGTAATGTTTGACAGAGAGATGCCATGCTGGCAGGAGAGGAGACAGAGTAAGCATGTCTGTGATAGTATCTGCATGCTCCCAACTGCCTTCTCCTCCAGCCTAATATAAGGCTGATCTTGTGCATCTCAACACCACAGGTGTAGAGACTGCCAATTCACCACTGCTCTCATCTCGTGAGCTCTCATGCTTGTTAAGAGAGCTAAATCTCTCTCCATGCCCTTTCACCAAGGTATTCCATTACAGGTATTTTTTTTAATAACTCTCACTCCTTGTAACCATAAGTTATGTGGACTGCTACAGGGACATTAAAAGTTTTCCAGTAAAATATGAAATAAGACAAGGATGCTCACTGCTATGGTTTGAATATTTGTCTGCTTAAAAACTCATGTCAACTCACGTGGCTGCTTACTGGTTGCTGTTCCTGCTCCCAAGGGGCTCCCCAGTGGTGCCCACCAAGGACTGATCCACCCAACAATCATGTCCCTCATGGCTGCCTGCCAGTTGCTGTCCCCGCTCCCCCAAGGGCTCCCCTGTGCACACCAAGGACTGATCCATGCAGCCAGCACATCCCCTGTGTGGCTGCTAGTCAGTTGCCGTCCCTGCTCCCTGGAGATAAATATAGACTCAGGGTGAAGGAATGGTCATCTATATTCTAGGCAAATGGAAAGCAGAAAAAAGCAGGTGTTGCAATTTTATTGGCAGATATAATAGAGTTTAAACCAACAAAA
>CAUYQV010064120.1:0-13366 GCA_963574575.1 Galagoides demidoff
CTATAACCGAGAAAATGACATGAAGGCTGTGTTGATCAGTTTGATGGAAGTATTTCGGATTGCATGCGAAAACCCCACACTGTACCCCAGAAGTGCATTAATGTACATAGTTACCATTCAATAAAATTAAAAAAAAAAAAAGATATCTTCAGGGTCTTAGGATGGGGACCCCGGGCTCCTGACTCCTGGCCCAGTGTTCCTTCTACTCTGCTTGAATTGGCCTCTTGGGGTGACCCAGTTTGGACTCTTAGGGGGCCTTCCTCCCATCTGAGGGGAGATGGAAACCCCACTCCCACCCTACTGTTAGCCCTGAGCCCGGAGACCCAGAAGGCAGGGTGGGAGCCTGTCTGGGAAGCCTTCCTGTACCCTCATCCTTTCTTCTGGTTCCCTTCCTCCTCTTTCTTCCCTTTTGCCATTCTCCTCTGGCTCGGCAAGCCCCTTCCTCTTACCAAGAGCATGTTAGAAACTTCCCACGATGGACACCTAATGAAGACACAAGTGGATATGTGCCGGGAGGGGCCCAGGGGTTGTCCCTGAAAAGGCTGGTTATGAGCAGGGAGTCTCCTTGAAGCTTCCTGCTTAATACACATCTGTGTGCATGTGACTTTTGAGTTCCGCCCCAGGATGCCAGGCTGCTTGGTACAGGGCTGACGTGAATGGCAGAGCAGGTTGTTCATTGAGCAACTTAAAAACACTTTTTTTTCCTCTTCCAGATTATTGGGTAAATTGATGCTGCTGCAGGAAGCTGGGCCATGTTTCTTAGGGGGGCTTTGTGGGTCCAGATCACAGCTGGAGAAGCTCAAATCGACCTCAGATCACAACTTCCTGCCTGGTAAATGGAGCCAGCATGTTGGCTTTATCAGTAAATTAAAATCTCTCGCAGCAAGTGCTGCTTCTAGAAGCTTCTTTCACTCTAAGTCCCACCAGTTGTACATGTGGTTACCTGACAACATCTTTTCTGGTTTCCAACGTGGTTTGAGATGTATTTTCACAACATGGGAAATATCACATAGGTAGAGTAGAATGCATAAATTTTAAATATAGCAAGGATTATAAGTTTTTATAAGTTTACATATAATTACAACATGGTAACCACCATTCAGATCAAGATATAGAACATTTCCAAAACCCTAGAAGGCATCTTAGTGCCTGCCGCTAGTCAATACCCTCCCAGAAAGAGAACTACTTTTCTGATCTCCAACAAGGAGAGTTTCACCTGCTCTTGAACTTCATATAAATGGAGTCACATGGTATTTAGTCTTCTGTGTCTGGATTAGTTTACTCATTGTGTCTGTGAGATTTTTTCCTTTCATTGCCCAGGACCATATTGTGCCCTTTTTCGTTGCTGTATGGTATTTCATTATATGAAGATACTACAATTTATGTATCCATTTCCCTATGGATGGACATTTGGGTTGTTTCCAATAAGAGGTTATTATAAGTGAAGTGGCTATGCACTTTCTTACACCTATTGTTCAGTAGAAAATGCTCCCATCCTTCTGGGACATGCAGGAATGGAATTGCTGAGACACAGAGAAAGTATGTGTTTTGCCCTAACTCTGACAGATACTGCCCAACCGTTTTCCAACATGGTCCTACCAATTTACATTCTCATGAGCACAGCCTGAGAGTTCTAGTTGCTCCATGTTCTTGTCGACACTTGCTATCATCAGATTTTATAGTTGTAACTTTAGCCATTCTGATGGCAGGGTAGTGGAATCTCCTTTGGGTTTTAATTTGCATTTCCCTGACGACTAAAGAAGTTGAACGTCTTTTCATATGTTATTGATCACTTGGCATCTTGTTTTTTGGAAATGAAGTGCCTCTTCATATTTTTTTCCATTAAAATATCAGTCAGTGGCTCAGCGCCTGTGGCTCAATCGGCTAAGGCGCCAGCCACATACACCTAAGGTGGCGGGTTTGAATCCCCAGCCTGGGCCTGCCAAACAACAATGAAGGCTGCAACCAAAAAAATGGCCGGGCGTTGTGGCGAGCGCCTGTGGTCACAGCTACTTGGGAGGTGGAGGCAGGAGACTCGCTTGAGCCCAGGAGTTGGAGGTTGCTGTGAGCTGTGATGCCATGGCCCTCTACCCAGGGGGACAGCTTGAGGCTCCATCTCAAAAAAAAAAAAATATCAGTCAGTTTGTTTTTTCATAGTGATTTGTGGATATCCCTTATAAATCTGGAAGTGGGTTCTTTGTCAGATATATGGATTATGAGCATCTCTGTCTGGAAGTTTAACTGATTTACTCATTCCAAGACTCAGTAAAGAACAGGCCTGGCCCTGTACTGGGTGTTGGGGCACCGACATGTGTACGATGTAGCCCTTGTTCTTCTACCTCTCGCGGAAGAAACAAGCATTTAGAATGAATAAGAAATAAAGGCAGTTGCTAAAGCACCGGTGCCCTCATTAAGCTGACATGACTACTTATAAAAGATTTCTTCAGAACTCAGGTAAGATAGAAAGCAAGGTTTCCCGATGTTTGTTTTCTGGGCTGGGTTTTTTAATTCCTTGCAGTGAGCGCTGGTTCTGGAAGATTCCTTGACCCCACAAGCCCCACCAGATGAACGGGTCCTCACTTGTTGACCTCTCCCTTGGTTTCCGCCCTGGTTTGGGGGATGTTAGGCTGGACCCACCAGGACATGGTCAAATTCTCAGCCTGGGTTCCTGGTGCTTGGTAGAGGTGAGTCAGAGCCGGCCAGGGAGATCAGAGGCTGTGGCAGGGAGTGGGGGTGGGGACACGCCTGGCGAATGCTCTGCAGAGCCGCATCCAGTTTAGAAGTCCTCACCTGTCCTGGACAAACCCGCCATACCAGGCAAAGCTAGACTCTTCCTCCCATGCCTTGAAGGCTGCCAACCTTGAAGGGGACTTAGGAAGCTGAGTAGGATGGGAACAGAGGTCAAAACATCAGTTATCCGAGGCCAGAAGGGGGGGCCCTGCATGAAAGTTGGGCCCAGTCCACAGAGGAGGTCCTCAGCCAGTTAGTACATGGTAGGTGGGGTCACCCCGGCAGGCTCGGGGAACAGCACGTCCTGGGTCTGAGGCCATGCACTGAGGGCAGTGCGGAGGGTACTGGGCAGGTGGAGAGAGCCCCGGGTTCTGGCCTGGGCCTTGTTTCTTTCTCTGAGCCAAGTCCTTTCTCTGAGCTTCAGTTCTCTGTTGTAGTGGCCTACGTGTCATCTGACATTGTCTTCAGCTTATCTAAGAAGAAGGTGCTGCTACCTGGGAGCAGGTGGGAGGCCCAGCCGTGGGGAGCCGAGTGATGACAGCGAAGCCGGGGGCATGCTGGACCCCTGGCTTCCAGTCCCTTCCAAACACTGCTGCCCCAGTGTCACCTCTCAGGAAGGCTTTTGATCCGGGGCTGGACCTGGAGCCTGTGTTCTGGGGGGCCCCCTCTTTATGCTTGTCTGTGATGAACAGTTGTGTAATCTCTGCATCAGACTCTACCAGCCCCAATTCGGGCACTCTGTGAGGGCACAGAGACTGTGTCTACCCCAGCTGAGCAGGGCATGTGTAGTGTCACTGTGAACAGCCTTGGGGGGACTCACTGAGCACCCCCAACCCCTGCCGTCCTGGGTCAGGAGGCTGCAGAGGGGGCTGGGGGGATTGTAGTGCTCATGCCAGCATGCTGTCTCTGCAGGTTGTCTCTTGGATCTGCCTGTGAGACATCCTGGCCACCTAGGAGGTGGGAAATGAGGACTCTGGGCTGCAGAGGAACACGGGCCAGGTGAGGTTCAGAAGAGGCAGCCTGTGGGCTTCAGGGCCATCAAGCTTCCCCCTCCACCCATGATGTGGACAGGAAAACTATGGTGCAGGAGGGGCCCCGACTTGTCTGAGGTCCCACAGCCAGGGAGTGTCCCCCTTTTCCAGCCTGTTATATCCTGGCACACAGAATGTATGTGCAGAGGGGGAGGGTCTGCAGGGCCGGGTGGTCCACACTTTGGACCAGGACAGGGATGGGAGCAGAACACAGGAGAACGCAGCCTCGGAGCCTGGGTAGGGGCCGGAGGGCAGACGTGGGGTTGGACATCCCAGATGCCCTGGGGGGCCCTGGGCAGGTGTCTTGCGTGTCCTCCTCTCTGAGAGCATTCTGTCCACCTGAACTGCCTTGTGGGAGGCAGCAGACCATGGCGAATGAAGGCGAGTGCTGGAGCTGCTAGGAAACGTGCGAGGGCATCCTGGGCCTCCCCCCTCCCTCCAGGGGCTGCCTAGGACTTTGGGGGGGGTGAACCTGAGGACACACTGTGGATGTCACAGTGGAGGCTGTACAAATGGTCACCCTACCTCTTGTCAGTTCTTTGTGGGAGTCCGGGCTGGAGGGCAAGGGGAGGGGAGGTGGAAGTGCCACTGGCAGTGGCCTGGTTCCTGGGAAAAAGGACAAGTTTGGGCGGCCCCAGAGGTGCCCTTCCCAGAAAAGAGAGAGGAGGCAGGAGGCAGCAAGAAGGAGGTGGAGGTGGAGTTGACAGCTTCTAGGGCATTGGTTGCAGCCCATCAGATAAGACCTGGAGTCTCATTACCAAAGACTTAATGAGATTTGCTTTGCTTTCTTTGGAACCAGAAGAGGTGCAAGGACAGCTTGCTTCAGCCTGGGCTCGGCACTGGCTGCTGTGTGACCTGGAGCCAGTCACCAGCCCTCTCTGGGCCTCAGTCTTCCTATCCATGACCTTCTGCCAGCACCCTAGCAGTAATGACATCAGTTTAATTGGTTATCTGATGGCTCCCAGACTCAGCTTCTGCACAGCCACCCACCTGGGAGGTGTAAGGGGGTGTGTCCCCAGCACCCAGGTCAGTTGCAAAGTCAGTGATCACTAATCTGTCCTGCGTGGCGTTGGCCCTGCCCTCCCCCAACCCTGTCTGGGTGCAGGGGACAGGAGGCTTGGGGAAGGGGAGCCCTTGGGAGAGCAGGGAGTTGAAAGAGGGGTCTGCACAGTGCTCCTGGGCCCCGTTCTGCCTTGGCCTTGGGGTACCTCCTGCTCCCCCTCGCACGCCGTCTCTGTCCCTCCCTCTGTGCACTGGGCTGTCTGTCTCCATCTCCGTCTCCTTCATCCCTTGCTATCTCCTTGTCTTGGCCTTTCTCTGCATCTCTCTTCCTTTCTCGCCCTTCTTTAGCTCTGCTTTGGGCTTTCCGTGTCTCTCTGATTCTTTCCATCCTGTTTTTCTGTGTATTTCTGTCTGCTCCTTTTCCTCTCCCCTCTGGAGGCCCCTCAGGCCTCATGGAGCCACAGGGCCAGGCTGAGTGGAGAAGATGAGGACCTCTGCTCTCAAATGACACTGGGCTCCCCGGGGCTGCCACCAAGCACCCCAGTCAGGGAAGGGGCAGACAGACAAGAGCTCTGCTGAGGGTGGCTGGACACTTCCTGGGGAACATGGGGCTACTGGCCAGCTGTGAGAGGGCGACCGAGAACTCTCCTACCCCTGTACGTCTAGATCTTTTCACTTAAGCCAGTTTCCTGACCCCATGGAGCCAAAGGCCTGGACAATCCCTATCCCTGTCCCTCTGAAAAGTGCAATCTTGCCAGAGTGGCAAGCAGCATAGGGTCAAAGCAGGCAATTTTCCAGGGAAAGAGCTGTGGGGGCTGCTTAGGGAACAAAATACTTCCTTGGAGCCAGAGCCTTCTGGGAGGGCTTCCTGGAAGAGGTGGCTCATGAGGGGCAAGGAAAGTGGCTGCTGAGTGCATTGTAAACATTGGCAGAGTGGGGGTAAGAATAGCCACCTCACTGGGAGGTATCAAAGGGGGTGTTTTGTAAAGCCACAGAGGGGTAAAAGCAGCTGCTGTGGTCACCCAGCCATGCTTTGGTCACTGTTGGCCATTGTTCCTCCTCCTCTACCCTCATGCCACTTCCTCCCTTTCTGGAGAGAGCATGGACTTTGTGGCTTTGGGTCAATTGCTTGCCCTCTCTGGGTCGCCTTATTGGTGACAAGTCTGGCCAATGGCCTACTGGAAAGACCTATGGAATCCCAGGCTCCTGCACTAGGGCTACATGGTACTGGAAGGGAAGGGGTGAGCAGGTGGGTTTTGAGCCCCTACCTGCGTGGTCCTGAGCGTCTATTCTTTCATCTATTTTGAGTGTAATGCCTCTAGACTTTCAGGACATCTGTAAAGCCTTCTCTTTTCCTGACTGTCTGGGAGTGTGCATCCTCCTGGCCATCAAGTTCCTTTCTGAGCATCTTTCCTGCTCCCAGGCTCGGCCTCCAACCCTACAACTCAGTCCAGACCAAGGCAGCAGTGACTAGAAGCTCTGGGTTCATGTCCTGGGAGGCTCCAGGCCCTAAGGGGTGCAGAAGTGATGGAGTTTGACAATGGCGGGAGATAACTGGGGATTGGGCGTCTCTTGAACCCTCCTGCCACCAGCCTCTGTCCAGGGTCTGGGGGCCAGCAGGTCAGACACAGGATAATCACACCTTTCCCAGGGCTGAACTTGAGGGTGTATGTGCCACAACAGGAGGGGCTGGGGCCGGTGGCTCCTGAGTGCCAATAGCACACACAGCTCCAGCCTCCTTGGAGCCAGTGGAATGTAGAAATTAAAACCCAAGCTCTGGAGTCTCATGGTCTGCAGTGGCGTCCTCCATGGCACCCACATGTCCATAGTGGGAGACCACAGACATGTCGCTTAAACTCTCGGAGAATAGATTTTCCTCCCCTGCAAAGCAGAGATGACAGCAGGGCTCCCCTCCAAGGATTAATGATGCAGTCTGCAAAGCGCTTAGGCAGAATGGCATATTGTAAGTGCTCAATAAATGCTGGCTCCCATGATTGCCACCCCTCCCCTCCAGGCCCTCAGCACATCCCCTTATTATGCTCTTCCCAAACTCCCTGGTAACAACATATCCACATGTCCACAGTCTCCCTCACTGTGCGTTCCTGTAGGGTAGGCTGTGACCCGCTGTGGCTCGTCTGCTCATTGTCTGGTCCATGGTTCGTGCCCAAGAAATAGAGATGTTGGCTGAATAAATGAGTGAGTGGTTTTGGAAAAGGCACTGACCCTTCTATACAATGAGGGTCGTAGGAGACAATGTTTCACCAGCAACACAGATGGTGAGACAGCAGTTGCACGGGCCAGATCAGGATGCAGTGTCTTCACTGGACACAGCTGCTTCCATAGAGAGAAAGAGTTTTTTGAGAAACCATCATAGGTGGCCTAGGAATCTGAGTTTCTAACCCTGGGGCTGGTTCCCTGCCTTGTCCCTCATGTTGCCTCTACCTAGCTGTGTGTCTTAAAGACAAGTCACTCTCCCTGTCCATCTCCACGTGTCTAACAGGGCGAGTGGACCGGTTTTATGGAAGGGATTGTGGAGATGTGAGCTCTGCACTGGTGATGCCCAGGACAGGCACCGTCCCCTCAGTCTGAGTGAAGAAGCAGAAGTAGCTGGACCCTGGCAGAGTCTCACAGTGAGACTTCACTGTAGCCCCAGGTTGGCTGACATTAGAAGATATTAGGTGGCTGCTCCAGCAGCTGCAAAGAGGAGGAACCCCAAATTAGGGAGGGGAACCCCAAATTCCCTGCCACTCTCTATTCAATCAAAGCTTGGGTTAAAACAAAGAGTGTCATGAAGGCAAGCTTGAAGGATGTAAAGCACACATTTCTATACACAGCCCTTCCCAAAATAAACCTGTGGATCTAGCCAGCCCTGACTTTAGGGCTGCTGTGGATGGCATAGTTCAATATTCCACATTTGCACCCATTTACCAAACCCCACTGGAGTGGGAATGGGTGGCTTTCCTTCAGTTTTCAGGGCCTAGAAGAGCTGGGCTTCCTTTACTCATCTGGCTTAGTTTTACCTCGAAAGCACCATGATTCGCAAAATTGATTGTATTCTATTTTTTTCCTGGGCCACTGGGAGACTCACAGCTACATCTACCAACCAGATGGAATGTCTATCCTTGTCTTTTTCTTCCTTCCCCCAGTATTTGCTTTAATTTCCTCACTTGAACAAACAAACCCTCTCTAGGGTATCTTTTGCGGGCTATCTTAAAGCCTTTTGCTTAGGCTGGGGGATGTAACGCCATAAACCAAACAGAAGTGCTGAGGCTTCCTGTGGAGTGGGCGCTGGAGGGAGAGAGGGGGAGGTGGGGGAGGGAGAGGGAGGGCAGGAAGGCTGGTGATGGACAGAGGTTCATGGAGACCCTCAGGTTGGGAAGCAAAGCCCCCAGTGGGGACAGCAGGAATTCTGATCAGCGCAGGGGCTGGGCACTGGGGGGCTGAGGAGTAGTGGGTGGGGGAGGCAGGTAGAGGGGGTCATCAGGGGCCTGGTCTCAGGAGCCTTGAATGCCAGGCAAAGCTCCCTTTCTCAAGCATCAACTATAGGCCTGGCACTGTCTTTATCTGTTATTTCTAACTTTTATAATATTCCAGATTTTACAAATTAGGAGACTGAGTCTTGGGGATATTAAATGGTTTTCCCAGAGTTCTGAAATCTGAGGAATGGCTGAGCCCAGATTGGAGCCCCAGACTGGGCCCTAAAGTTTCAGCTTTTTCTACCTGGCCACTCTCCTTCATCTTGGGGGCCAAAGAGAGCCAGAGAAGGCTTTTTAGCAGGGAAAAGACATGATCAGCTGCATGTTTCAGACAGGTCACTGTTGCCTGCAGTGTGGAATGCAGTCAGCCCGGGGCAGGGAGACCAGGAGCACGTGAGGTCTTGGCTGAGAGCTGGTGACTGGTACCAGCTCTGGGTGTGCTGGCTAGAGTGAGGGCAAGGAGGAAGGAATGGGGCCAAGAGAGCTGGCAAATAGAGCTGACAGCTCAGGAGAGGGTAAGGGGGGGAGGGGAAAGATCAGAGAGGTTGCCTGGGTTTCTGGCTTGGGTGGCTAGGCTAGTGGCAACACTCACTGCTTGCTGGGATGGGAGAAGCCCCCGTGGGGCAGAGAAAGAGCTGATGCGCCCAGGAGGCTGCTGAGTCGGCCACCCATGGGGCTGACTTGCCTGCTCACAGCCACTTGCACAGAGTCCTTATGTCTCAGCTGGGTCTGTGCCATGCCCAGCTCTGCCTCTTGAACAGTGTCATCAGCACTCCTGCTGCTGCCACATGGAACCTTGGATGTCCCCAGACCAGAGGAGGGAGGTGGTGATTCTTGCAGGCTGGCCGTGCCCCACACAGACCTGGGCCTGGGTTCTGGGCTCTGAGGGGACAGTGTGGACTGAGCAGGGTGACTCAAGGCCCTCACCACTTTCTGCCATCAGAGTCCGGGCCCCAGGATCTCTGGACTTTTGGGAATGGATGGGTCTCCTGCTGCCTCTTGAGGGCCAAGTCAGAGCCCCTGAGGCCTCCCCCGGCTCACCAGGATGTCAGTGCTCCTGCCCTGGGTTCCAGGGGCACAGAAAGTGGGGTGGGGTTCCCTGGGGAGATCCTAGAGGGGTCAGTCAATACAAGGGGCTGAGAAGACTCAGCAGGTGTCAAGATCTCTGACTTCTAGAATAGCACCTGTGTGCAGAAAGTGTTTAATAAATGTTTGATGAATAAATGAAAACTTTGGATCCAGACTTGGTTTCCTGCGACTTTATAGTGTCAACTGAGGTTAGTCACTGGTATTCTCCAAGCCTTGGTTTACACAGCTGGAAAATGAAGAGGCTGCACTAATGGTCTGTGGGGGGACCTCCCTGCTTAAAGTTGGAGGACCCTGGTGAGCAGGTGAACTGTCCCTATGGTACTCAAGGGTGCTGGGAGGGGAGAATGGCTACGGGGCCCATGAATCAGAGAACTGATCCCCTTGACCTCCCTGTAGATAAGGTCAGGCATTGCAGGCAGTGGGTGTGTGTGTATGTCTAGGGAGGGGACTCCCAGATTGGAAGAGCCCATACACCTGGTGCCAGCAACATAGGAGAAGCCCCAGAACCCATTGACTGGTCCCAAGGCTTGAGGCAGGTAATTTCCACGCCCTGATGGTGCCAAGGCTCACCTGGGCACAGGTAGCTTATCCTGGTGGGCATGAAAGGACTTCCCCAGCCAGAGTTATTCCCCCTACCCTCCTTAGCCACCAATCCATAATAATTAATGCTGAGTCTCCAACTAATGGCTCCAGGGCTAGGTCTGGCTTACAGATGGGTGTTATTTGACCCCATAGTATTCTGTTTGTAAGAAATGTCGACTTCTATTTTTTTTTTTTGAGACAGAGTCTTACTTTGTTATCCTCAGTAGAGTGCTGTGGCATCATAGCTCACAGCAACCTCAGACTCTTGCGCTTAATCGATTCTCTTGCCTTAGGCTCCCAAGTAGCTGGGACTACAGGTGCCTGCCAAAATGCCAGGCTAGTTTTAGAGATGGGGTCTTGCTCTTGCTCAGGCTGGTCTTGAACCTGGTGAGCTCAGGCAATCCACCCGCCTTGGCCTCCCAGAGTTGTAAGATTACAGGTATAAGCCGCCTCTCCCCGCCAAAATGTTAACTTCTAATGCGCTAGCCTAAGCAGGCTCTATCCACTTTGCCACAGTCACTGCCCCTCCCTATTGTCACACATTTATATAAACTGCCTGGCCCTGAAGCCATCTTTATTTTTTCTAAAATTTTTTTTTGCTCTTTCAAACTATTTCCCCCCCTTTTTTAATTTAAAATTTTATGTATTAATTTTAAAAATAGATTTGAGGGTACAATTTGAATTCCATTACATGTATATATTATATAGTGGCAGAGTCTGGGCCTTTGGTGCACCTGTCACCCTTTATACCTCGGAGGTAACTCACCTTCTCCCACCCTCCCCACTGTGAGTCCCCAGCATCTATTTTACCACTCTACATGTCCCCTAAAGACATCTAAGCCAGGAAACCCTTTGTAGCTCCCCATTCCATTTTGTGACTAGGGAGACGGAGGGGCAGGGACTCTGAGGTTCATGGAATCTGAGATTATCTGAGGTTGGAAGAGCTTGTGAGACACCAAGGTCTCATTTTCAGATCTCTGCACCAATATCGTTTCTTCACACAGGAATTCTCTGATCACCTAACTCAAAACAGCCCCTGATCCAAAGCTTCTTCCCCTTTGTTTCCCTGGTCCTGTCACTTCCTAATGTCACAGTCCCTATCCTGTCATTCACTGCTGTCTCTCTTGCCCTGCGCCCCAGGAGGGCAGAAGCTCAGTTTGTCTTTTTCTTTTTTGCAGTTTTTGGCCAGGGCCAGGTGTACAGAATTAAGACTCAGTTTGTCTTCATTGCTGTCGTACTCCCAGGGCCAAGGACAATGTCTGGCATGTGGAAGGTGCCTCCCAAAAATTGTTAAGAAGGGAGAAAAAGAGGCCCTGGACATTGCAGCCCTGGTACCAGGCCCCTTCTCTGCAATGGTTTCCCTGGGTTGCTCTGGGGACATCTTGAGGTTGTCTTAGGGTGTTTCAGGCTCAGTGGGAGGGGCAGGCCTCTTCTCTGTGTGGGGCTGTTTTAGGCTAACTGGGGTGGGGGGGGCAGGCCTCTCCCCTGTATGGGGCTGTTTCAGGTTCACTGAGGGGGGGGAGCAGGCCTCTCCCCTGTGTGGGGCTGTCTCAGGCTCAGTGGGAGCAGCAGCCCTCTTCCCTGTGTGGGGCTGTGTTTCAGGCTCACTGGCTGGGGGGGGAGGGAACAGGCCTCTCCCCTGTGTGGGGCTGTGTTTCAGGCTCAGTGGGGGGGGGGGGGCAGGCCTCTTCCCTGTGTGGGGCTGTGTTTCAGGGGGCAGGCTCCTGTTGTGTTTCCCTCTGCTAAAGGGGAGGGGGGATTGTGATGTCAGCAGGCTCTCCTTCCCCTCCCTCCTCAGTCTGACCAATCAAGCCTGTAATCTCAAGTTCAAACAGACCACAGTACAGGTGTGCAGGATGTGTACTTTGTGTGTTCCGGGCAGGGCAGGGGCCCAGGCAGGTCACGGTGTCTTAAAGAATGTGCTTCAAGCTGGAAGAAAGAAGAGAGGCAGGGAGGGAATTGCGGTGGGGTGTTGGGGGGGCAGGGGAGCCTTCCTGAGGGGAAGAAATGCTTCTTGTTTTTTCACAAAGAGAGAGTAAGGAGGGGGCTTCATTTTTCTCTTTTTCCTCAACAGTAAAAATATTGTTTGGTCATGACAACAATTCAAACAACACATAAAAGAATAAGGAAGAAGATAAAAACAAGCTGACATTTTCAACTCCCAGGGATGCGGTCAGTAGCTAGCCGACTAGAGTCAGATGGCGGCGACTCAATTCCTAATCAGACTAACTTCCAGCCATAAGCCTTGGGAGGGTCCCTAACTTCTCTGTGTCTAAGCTTCTCCGTCTGTAAAATAGAGATGCACCTGATCTTCCTCTCCCCTTCTCTGCCCACCCTCTGTCATTCTCTCCTTCCTTTCCTCCCTCCCTCTCTCCCTCTTCCCTCCAGCTGGAAGAGCCTTCTTTTAAGACATCATGACCTGCCTGGGGTCCTACCCTGCCTGAAATGCAAAAAGGACACAGCCTGTACACCCTTGCTGTGGTTTGTTTGACCTTGGGATTCCAGTCCGGATCAGAATATACCATCTAGTATTATTGTGAGGATTTGGTAAATGAATACATGGAAGGGTCTTAGAACAGTGCTTGGCACATGGTAGGGGCTGTATATGTGCTTGCTAACATCATCATCACCGCTGTATTTGCAGGTAGCTCTTATGCACCGACCTGCCTTCCCGCCTTCCTGCCTCTTTCTCATCAGTTCACCCATTCATCCACCCATCTATCTGTCTGTCCATCTGTCCATCTATCTATTCACTTATCTAGCTGTTCACCTATCCATCCACCCACCCACCCATCCACCCATCCATCCACCCACCCACCCATCCACCCACCCACCCATCCATCCATCTACCCATCCACCTATCTACCCATCCATCCACCCACTCATCCACCCACTCATCTATCCACCTACCCTCCATCCATCCACCCACCCACTCATCCATCCGTCCACCCATCCATCCACCCATCCATCCATCCATCCATCCATCCATCCATCCATCCAATCTTCTCTAATGGGAACATACCCACCTACTTGTCAGGAAGCTGCTTTTCACACTCCACATTACCTTCCATATGAAACGCACACGTTGTGTCAACAAATGTTAAACAAACTGGCTCCGGTTCTGGTTAGTGGAGTTTGGGGTGGAGGTGGTGGGAAACTATCTCTGAAGTGTTGTTTCTCTGGGTTCTGTATCTATGGGGTAAACCTAGGCTTTGCCTTGGTGCCTTTGCAGATCGATAACGTTTGCAGTCAGAGGTCTTGGCAATAAGAAAGATCATTCCAGAAAGATCTTCAGAATCAAAAGTAACCATCTAAATTTTTTTTTTTTTTTGAGACGGAGCCTCAAGCTATCCCCCTGGGTAGAGTACCATGGCATCACAGCTCATAGCAACCTCCAACTCCTGGGCTCAAGCGAGTCTCCTGCCTCTGCCTCCCAAGTAGCTGGGACCACAGGCG